>JAVYIG010005083.1:0-145083 GCA_035222895.1 Strongylocentrotus droebachiensis | reverse complement strand
ACCTGGCTACGGCTGTGTTTCATGCTGTATAGTCGTGAACAATTGCACTGAACTCTCACTCTGTCTCTGAAGGAATCATCAATTATACTGGACGACTTAATTTGCATTCATTTTTAGAAATATCAAAATAAATCTTTTCCTGTTGTTAGTTTGCATGAAAATTGCATAGTTCTAATTTAGAACTTTAGAACTAATTGTCAAAATCTATTTGGACTTTTCTGTAGTGACCTTCGACCTTGTAAAATTTAGTAAACAACATCCGTTCAAATGGGCTTGTTTTGGGCTCTGCTCATTCCTGTGCGCGCGTTGTACCTCGATTATTACAATAAGTTAAGTGACATCCATAGAGATTTGACCGAGCGTATTCAAAACGCACCACACACTCTCCATTTTATACTCTCCCAATATATATCTTTCTGTACAGAAAAACCTGGTTTTGATAAAAATTTAGGATTTAGACTTGCTGTAGATATGACAACTATGTCTACTTTTTTTAGTTTAAAACTGTCTAATGGTATAAACTCTTTTCTTTTTTTTACACAAAAATCTTTCCACAGGAATTACACATTGTTCTCAGTCTACCTTGGCTGTATTCATAGACACTACTTGCCAATTTTATCTCTGTTACACTGTACATAGTTTACATGCAGTCTTGGATTCAGTAAATAATAGGAAGGGCGGTCATAGGCATTTCAGTGTACTCTAAAGGTTTGTTTTCATGATGCTCATAGTGAACACAATTGACCTTCCTGTGACTTTCTCTTCTTTTTGTTTAACCTTTGCAGATCGAGCTCTATTAATTGCCACTTGAGCCATCTAGGCAGCTTCTTTTTTTCAATCGCTTCATCAATGGATTTCTCATTTACTGGAAGTCTAGAAATTCAGAAAGCAAAGGTTTAGCGTGTATTCCTGAAGAGCCGAAGTGATCACATTCCATGTGGTCACCATGCCCAAGAAGAGGGGACCACACAAGAAAAAGAAAGGGCAACAGTCATCAGCAAAGCACAGCCAAAGAGGCACCAAAGATGAGAATATGACAGGACCCAGTTCCGATCCCCAAGGGACACCAGGGGACAGAGAGAAAGCATGGCCCATGAGTGATGGAGCCACAGGTTAGTTTTAATCAAGCAGTCGAGTGACCTAAATGTATATATATATGAGAATGTGGATCTACTCTTTCCTTTAATTTTTTTAATTTTACTCTTTTTTAAAAGGATAATTGTAATGTATTGTAACGTAAAAGTGGGATAAAGTGAATTGATATATTTAGCTGAAAACTTACTTTCTGTGGCAAATTTTCAGCTGACATTGGTTGTCAAAGAGGTTGGATGGTATTTGAAAAGTATGTCATTTTAAACAGAGGTTTATGTGAGGTTTATCATTACACCTCTAATAGAAAGGTGATCTGCATCATATAGTTGGTGAAACTTTGGGTAGTTGTCCGTGAGGTGCTAATCGCCATGACGAATAGCTATCTATTTTGAATCTTTCTTCACAGCAATAACTGCAATAACTGCAATGCGACTTGAAGAGGAGGACGTTCAACGAGACAGTATGGCTCCACTCCCAAACAGCAGCAGAATGGTTGACCAACCTTCAGGTGATGGGGAAGTACAAGAGAACTGGCTTGAGAATCTGCCAGGTATGTGCTTGATTAAGTTATCGCTTTATATGCCACACAGATTATCTCCCTGTGCAACATTGTATTTATCATGGGATAGATACAGTATATTTGAAGGCTTCAAGATTACTTTAATGTTTCCAGTGCAAAATTAATCTTAACCAGTGTTTAAAAGGCAATCATGGAGCTGATAAAGACTAGGAATGTTTTTTTGTTGAAAAGTCAATTGGTGTCTAAGGTTTAGTGCAAATGAGCGACTGTTCGTAGATGCGAAGAAAGCAATAAAAGTGTTTAAAAGTAATTGCTCCTCAATTCATCGAAGCAATTTAGCTTGAGCTTGTCATAAAATTAGAGAACACTTTTTTATTTGGGGGGGGGGGGGGGTTCAGTTTTTGAGGGAAAATTTAGCGCCGATTTAGGCGGTCGGTGGATAAGCGGGGGGGGGGGGGAAATGAGAGCACTTTTTTCCCTTCCAATTTGTGAGAAAATATCTAGCAGCGGGGGGGGGGGGAGGTGATGGAGAGGAGAACCACTAATTTTGTTAAGGTGGGGGGGGGGGGGGGGCTGAATATATATAAAATTGGGGAGGGGGCCGGGCCGGAGAAATCGCTACTTGGATCCGCGCCTGCACGTAGCTCTGTGCTGTATGGTGGAGTGGAAACAAATTTAGCCTATTCAATAAAGGAAACCAAGAACGTTTTGTTTTTAACCATCCTTCAGAGCTCACCGAACTCATCCTGTGGAAGGTCAGTGAGGTCATTTCACCGCGTAGACTCATGTCATTGGGACTGAAGCTTGGTCTTTCTCAGATAAAGCTAGAGATCCTGCTTGATGGAAAAAACACCATGTGCCAACAGGAAGAGACAACCTTCAAGATGCTCTACCAGTGGTACAATAACCAAGTAGGTGACCTGTCCAAGTTCTTCTTCAAGGTTCTGACAACAGACGCTGGCCTTAAACAGGAACAAGTCTTCAACTTGTGTAAGCTCCAAGGATAGTGCTACAATACTGGAAAGAATGGATGTAGAACAGAATTCGCTCAACAGGGAAAGGGGTTAACAAGTTCCTCTTCAGGGCGTAATTCCTATAGAATGTAAAGAACATAATATGTAGGATCTACTTCGCTATGAGAATATGAGAATGGGGTAACAATTAGTTTCTCTTGGTGATCCTGGTGACTGACGAGAACCTATACTAGAAACAAGTCCTCAAATTGTGTAAGTCAAAGGGTAACTATAGATTATTTAGGAAGCATTTTTGAAATAATGTAAAGATGTGATGATCGATGGACCAAATTTTGCTAAACAGAGAAAATGAGAATGGGGATGATATTTTGTTATAAATGCCATGTTAAATATCTACTCAGAAAACAAAGCTCCCTGCTTTGGTATTTAGATTGAAAGTGAAACATAATCCATTGTGTTTTGGTTTCTTTCAGTTTTTGAGAAGCAGCACACATGCACAAGCTTGTCTGGAAGATATTTCAAGGATTTTCAGTTGTTGGAAATAGCAGAGAAACTCCATGTAGATAAGCTGATCCCATTGAGTCTTCGATTAGGTCTGACCTATGCAAATATCTCCAGTATTCGAGAGGACAGCAACAATCATTCTGTAGATGTTCGCTTCAAAGTCATGGTTCAGTGGAAAAAGGAACAAACAGCTCAGATTGACCAGGTCGAAACTCTCGCCAGCATTCTGGAGGCCTGCGACGAGAGAAGAAAAGCCTACAAGATCCGTAAGTTTTCAGTAGATTCATGTTGTTCCAATGATGTATTTCTTTCTTTTGTCAGAAGTGCCACTTCAAGAACACAGATGTCATTCTTGCTTTCATATTCATTTTAATCATTTGAGACGTGATCAAAATATCTCAGAGAATCTACATTCATTTTGTTTGACCAAACGAGACTGAAAAAGAGCAAATATATTTCTTTCATCATAATGACCAGAGTAATTGTAGTATTAAAATGAGCAAAACAGGAAAAAGATAATACAGGAGGTAGAATTGTATTAGCATCTACTGTACCTAAAACTAATGCAAAGATGTGTTTTTTAATCTATAGGCCAGAATCACTTGGGTGTCACCAATGAGGGGAAGACATTGCTCATCAGTGAAGACCAGCCTAAGGAGGGAGTAGCAGGTAAGACATTCTATATTCACTTTTGCTTCGGTGTACAACATTTGCTCATGCAACAATAAATGCTCAGCATCATTGACCAAATTCTTAACTCCATCCCTGGACCTAACATGATATACCTGTCCCTAACCCTAGAACCCAAAACCTAACTTAAAACCCACTTGCAATCCTAACCCTAATGCTATACCTGTGATGAAGTAAAGCCCGGAGCAATTGTTGTGGTAGCAAATGTCTGGTCACCGTCACCAATGATGGGAATTTAAGACATTGCTAATATATAATTATCAGCCTATGAAAGGGGTTGCAGGTAAGACATTTTATATTTACCATCACTTCAGGAAGGATTCCAAGTCAGGATGTGCTTCTTAGATGTTTGATTCACCTATAGCAGAACTGCCATGATTGCTTCTGATGAACGTCCAATAAGATATACATTATTTGGTCTTCTGTGCTATCTAATGACACCCATCGATGTTCTATTTTTTATGTTGGTCTTTGTTTTGGGGCCATATCTTTCTTTTTTTCCTTTTTTGTGAAGAAGAACAAACCAATGCATTTGTTCAAGTTATGTATTGGTGATGAATCTTTGTATTCCTAAAAACAAAGTTCATGAATTAAACTGACATAAGCTATGTTTACAGCTAAGCTTATTTTGATAACATGTTCTTGTTCACAAATGGTTCATGTTGTGTCTTTGTTTCCTCAGAAATTCAGCTCAATGTCACCCATTCCAACCAGTTGGTGAGGGAAGAAGCACAAGGTAATCTACAAGCTCTCCTAGATGCCAGTTCATCAGAGGTCAGTTTGGTTCCATCCACAGGAGTAGCAGCAGATTATCTAGAGGGGCTTAAGTCATTCACCGAATTGTGTAAGCCTCATTTAGACTTGGTGAAGGACTTGGAGAGGAGCATAGGGAGGGATGGATTCTACAAGGCCATTGGTCTGACTTTAGATTCTATTCATTTCCATGTGAAGGTGTATACCATCAAAGGACTAAGGTGGCTTCAAAGAGATGTCCAAAGCGGCCGCATCGGACATCAGCTTGGAAAGGTGCTCATCTCTGAAAACACCAAGCAGCAAGTTAAAAAGGAAATCGTTCTAGATGTCGCGCCGGAAGGAACTGGTGTTTGGGATCTACTTTCACATGCAGTCAATGACCCAATACTTCCAAGTTCTAGTCTATCAACAGATTGTGAGAAGAGGGAAGCATTAAAAGAAGGCAGAACATCATCGTCAGATCTCATGGCCCACCAAGGACACCCAGTTGTCCAGGAAGCCACTGCCAGAAAGCAGGTTGTCAATCAAGAGGAAGGAAATTCTGAACTCCCAGCTGGTAGTTCTCCTCTAGCAACACCCGGAGCAGTCGCTTCAGTGGCATCCCATGTATCAATGAGACAGGAGAAACGTAGGCCAGATGATGCTGTGGACAAAGAACACAATTATGTATCAAGCACAGAGAAAGTATATCCAGGTAAAAACATTTTTATTTACATTGAGCTACTTGTACTTCTCCATCTCAAATATTTTTCCTTATCCCTACATCTTTTACATGTACATTGAATTTGACTTGCAGGAAATTTGTGATTTGTTAAAAGACAGAGAGTTTATATCAAGCCTTTATATGGAACCATGCATGTTTGTTTAATCTGAAGAGAAGGGGCAATCCAACCCTTGAAAGAAGTTCATTTGTATGAAAACCGAAAAAATAGTGAAAGTTGGAAATAAATTGGATCAATAATAAGATAACTATAAATGTTTGAAAAATGAGATCGCTGAACAAGTGTAAAACTCAAATTGGTAATTTTGTATGTGAATTTAAATGCAGACTTGGAAAATTACTCTCTTGTTTTTCATGTAGATGAAAATTAATATATATTTCTCCAAAGTGCCTTCTCCCTACTGTGGTACTCAAATATATTATGGATGACATATTATTATAGATCCTCTGAAAAAAAGATCCTCATGATCGAGTCATACATTTTGGAAAATTGAAATTTTAGTCATATTATGGGTTGGAACAAATGGGAAATTTGTCCGCCACTACATCACAGAGACATTACCGATTCGGCCCATACCTAAAGTGATTAGGACTTTCAAAAATGCATAACTTTCTCATGCATTTTTTGACTCATTTCTTTTGAAGTTTTCCCATAAACAGCTCTGATTTTTCTGCTTTCTTCTAGAGTAGTTTGCTATCAAGGTTGGATTTCTCTTTAAGGCAATTGTTACCAAATGCCCAAAGTTCATTTTGTGTGGAACATGTACTTGCTATTGCGCATGCGTCATTTACGTTACAGCAAGCAAATGGCATCTCACTTAGACCCGTTTTTGAAAAGGATTTTCCTCAAACATCTTCGGAATCGTCTTTTAACGATAGTTCGACGATTTATCCCTTGTAGCCTCTATCAAACACCCCTTTGGTATATAGAAAGGCCATTTTTATGGATAAATCAATGTCTAAATCGCCTGGTGGTAAAACCACTACATGCGGTACCACTGCAACGGCAACCGCTTCTCAGGCCCCCATGGGCGGGGGTAAGCCAGCGACACGTACAGTCCACTACCACTACAGGGAATGGAGTGACCTGGGGCGGTATTCTGAACCCTGTGTTATCTCTTGGGGCGCGTTCATGCTTGGTTTTGAAGGCAGAATGAGTGATTTGTAACGCTCATCGTAAACGCTCATCGTAATCGCAGTTCTACGGTGCACTGTTCATGCTCACTTCTCCAGGCAATTCTCCTTGGGTGGCCTTCAGCTGGATTCGCAAACCTGTGTGCGCAGGCTACGTACATGTAGACCCACTAGAGGTCAGCGCGTTGACCCCATTTAAACGCGTTTACAAATTGTAAATGCATCTTTTTGTGAGTTTACGATCGGCGATCGTGATCGCCATTGGGTGATTCTACAAAAGTGAGCATGAACGCAATCGTGTTTTAAACTAAACGCGTAACAGATGCAAGATTCTGGCCGTCAAAATCAAGCATGAACGCGCCCTAATATTGTTGTATCTTTAGAGATAAGATAAAGTTGGTATTCTGAACATTGTTGTAACTTTTGTGTTATCTTTTGTTGTATCTTTTCTCTTATCTCATTGGCCGCGCCTGCACTCATAGTTTGGTGCGCTTGTAATTGTGCGTATTATTAATAAAGTGGCGTTTAATCCTCATTTGCATATGCGCACGACAGATAATATGTCGAGATAATTGGTATTCTGAAAGTTGTTGTATCTTTTATCTTATCTTATCTTGCATGGTATTTACAACAATATTTACAACAGGTAGGGGGTTGTTGTATCTTTTATGGTGATATAATGGCGGCAATCTTTCTTGCCCAGAACCAACTCAGTGTCAATAGACGAGTTAGAAGAAGGTTGTGTGTTGACTGGAGACATCACAGATGAGAAATTTCTAAGAAATTACATGCTAGGATATGACGAATTTAATGCTCTCATCTCTGTGATGTTTCTTGAAAGCGTGACTTGTATTCATGATCCACGTGCCACATGCACAGCGCATGATGAGGACGCGCATATATTATAAGCGCTCAATTAACTAATTACGCCAAGATTAGTATGCGCTGGGCGCATCTTGAGTATGGCATAAAGTACTCCTATTGGTTGACCTACTTATCATGCTTATATAAAACAGATTTTGATTGGTAGGGTCCATACAAATGGGCGTGTCAACAGTGGTCAAAGATAAGATAGAGGCGGTCCTTCAAGAGATAACACAGGGATAAAATGATGTTCAGAATACCAACTTACAACAATATTAGCGCTGTGTTATCTGTGTAAAAATTAAGCCTGGCTGGAATGCTCCACAGGGAGTGGAGAATGTGCATGCATTCTGTGCAGGTACAAGCCTGAATCCGATGACGGGGAAATAATATATATCTTTGAAGTGCTTTGAGAGGGCCTACATTAGCTGCGGTCCTAGCTGAAAAGCGCTATATAAGAATGAGCTATTAATAGTATGTCTTCATGGCTCCCTCTGAACATCTTTAAATGTTGACGCTGAAACTATGTATGATATGTGTCCAAATTAACACTCCACTTTGTGCATCTAGACAAAATGAGTTTATCCAACAGCGCAGTCACCTTTCATTTTGAAGAAGTGTTAAAACAGTCTAAACCGGGGAACTTAGATATATCTGTATAGAACCTTACCATCCATGCAGATAGGAGGCTCTGTGTCGTAAAACACGTGAAGTACTATAAAAAAAGACAAATTGAGTCGATCAATCAAGTCTATGAATGGAGGTTATAAAAAAACACACAAAAGGGTTTCTTCCCAGACATTATCCTGTTGGTTAAAAATATGTTGCAAGTTCAGCAGGCATAAACACAGCCAAGTTCAACGCCAATTCTACTAGAGCTGCTTCAACATCAGCAGCAAATTAGAACAGTGGCTTACCAGTATCAGCTATACTAAATCAAGCAGACTGGTCAAATGAAAAAAACAATATTCAGTAACTTTTACATCAGGGTGGAAGGACCTTACTCAGGCCGTTCTAAACCAGTAAAAGGACAAGATTGTTCTGTTGCTTCCTAAAAATCTATGGTGTGCTTCATTAAAGA
The DNA here is from genome assembly GCA_035222895.1 of Strongylocentrotus droebachiensis. Classification (NCBI taxonomy): domain Eukaryota; kingdom Metazoa; phylum Echinodermata; class Echinoidea; order Camarodonta; family Strongylocentrotidae; genus Strongylocentrotus; species Strongylocentrotus droebachiensis. The sequence goes on along the minus strand of JAVYIG010005083.1, from coordinate 136,750 downwards.
TGTTCAAGCTTGAGTATATAGAGGGCAGCAACCGGACACCGCCATTAGACCACCATAATCTCCCGAAGGAAACTCAGTGTGTACATCGGAGCGGTTTTGGAGTACCACGCGTAATACCATAATGCAGTCATAGTGTACGTACAATGCATACAAAGTGAAATATCATATACGCGTACGTTGCTTGCTCGCTAAATGTGATCTAACAACGCCCGGACATTGACCATAATACATAATATAATCTCTGAATTCCCATCAAATATCAAATAAAACTTGCAAGATTAAACTGTAAATAAATATATTGTACAAAACTAAAATAATGTGCATTATTTAATTCAATCAATTAATCGCATATCAATAAATTTGATATTTTTAAACTAAATTACAAACAGTCAATCGAAGCTCGGGATAAATCGGGCACGCACGACTAGACTCAGTCGCTCGTGAAATAGGAAAGTTGGCAATCACTACATAAAACTGAGCCAAGGGGTATTGCGCTCCTGTGCGTAAAAAAATAGCAATATGGTATAGGTATCGCACGTCTGTGTGCTGCCCTCTATATACCCAAGCTTAAGCAACTTTAACTGTCTCTATTTGTTGAGAAGTTTTATGTAATACCCAGTTGGGTATATCTTTTTTGTTACGGGCAGCTCTGCTGCATTTCTAGAAGGCGACTGTAGTGCTTCAATATTTCATACACGTAATCTCATACGATATTACGTTATAAAATATGAAAATTGAACGAGAACTTATGGTTTGAAGTTTAATTGATATTTGTTTAGTAATAGGAGGATGATATTTCGTTCCTCCTCACCCTTCAATGTGCTTCAAACGTTTAGTTATTTCTCAAAAAATTTCTATCCAGTCACCTATACGACTAAGATTGACGCATGCGCAGTAACGGGCTCTCTCATGCAAGTAATACAATATCAATTAAACTTCAAACGGAAAATTCTTGTTTAATTTTCATATTCCATCATATTGTACTGTAATGCATGCTGAAAGGATGGGGAGGTGTCGTGGTATAGTGGTTCATTCACTTGATTTTAGGTTGGAGGATTCGAATCCCAGCTCAATCGGCCCCAACATCCTTTTGCAAAACATTAATCCACAATATTGCCACCCTCCACTATGGTGTAAATGGATTTACACCATAGTGCAGGGTGGCAATATTGTGGATTAATGTTTTGCAATGGTTTGGGTAATAATGATTTCAGGGCCATCAGGGAGAACAAAATTAATGCTGATGAGGCTTTCCTGGGTAAACAAAACTTTGATATTAGTATTGTTTTAGTATATCTTTAAGACAGCATTGCTGATTATGTGAGCAAATGTCTTAATGTAGAAGTTAACATTCATGTTTTTACATATATGATAATATTTGGGACTTTTTAATTTTGACACTTGTATTCATATATTTCAGGCGAAGCATCAAAAGAGATGAAGGACTGGACAGAAGAAGAGGTGGCCATCTGGTTGAAAACTTCTGTACGTCTCTCCGACGAACTTGTCAGTAAGTTTGAAGGGGTGGATGGTTTCACGTTGGTGAGGTGTACCAAAGATGAACTGATAGAAGATTTCAAACTCTCTGCCGGATATTGCAAAAGATTGATGTCATGGAGGGAGCTTTACCTTGAAAAAGAAGGAATGGGCATGGTGACCACTCCGAAATCTGCATCACCTCACAGTAGAGATGGAAAATCCAAGGTAAGTGCAATGGAGAGTGTGAATACACCCAGCCCAGTCGCAGTAGAACTTACCCCACCACCAGCAACATCAGCAGATGCAGATAAACCAATACCACAGGGAGAAACTATGCAGCAAACCTCATCTTCTTCACTTATGGGTAACATCCATGTAGACTCCAGAGGTGTGGAAGCTCCAAGGGAAGTTCCTGTTACATCGCTTAAGATGGAACAGGACATTGTTGAATCTACTGTAGACATGGAGACAGGATATGTCTCATCCTCTACTTCTGCCACACCAAATCCATCGTCTCCGTTTGGTCAGTCAGAAAGACAGGAAACACTGTATCAGGGATCTGGGATCGAAGTTAAAGACAGTGAAAAAGAGCTTACTAAACTACTTCTTGGGTCTGACAAAGGTGAGCTTGATTCATCCTACTACCCAGTTCTGGTTATAAACACACCCGATCAACAGATGAGTTCTGTAGAGTTGGAGGAACGGTTTGGTTTCATGTCTTCTGTCAGTTGGAATGTTGTCTTTGACTGCAATGCAGATTCCAACAATGCAGATCCCAACAAGATGGGGCTCTGTCAGTATGTGAATCAGAAGAAATCAATCAAGATCTTGAGTGCAGATAAATTCACAGAGACCAAGGATGTAGATGCCCTTAGAGAAGATATTGACTTCCCAGAGATTCCTGTTTGGGTGTTCCCTAATGGTCGGAATGATGTAAATGTGCAAGGAATGGACAAGATATCATATATGGACTGGGTGAGAAAGCGCTCACATGCAGTCTTGAACACTGTCCGGTTCTTCTCTGACCCTGGTGTAATTCCGCCAGGCAGAGCAGTCGTTGTGTTCTTCCTGCTTTCAGGTTCAGATATCATGATCATGACACAGTTGTTCAGGGAGTTCTACATTTCCAAATCGTTTCAGGACCCAGCAAGTTTCACCTTCATCGCAGAGGATCGAGATATACTGCACAAATGGATTAAGCATCTTGAAAGTCAAAGCATTGTTTCAAGCAAGGATATGAAAGAAAGATGTTTCGGAGGAGTGTCATGGCAGGAGATCAACACATACATGTTGAGACTTCTAGGGTCCTGTCAGACAAGTTTGCCAGAACTTCCCATGTTTCCTAGAGGACAGTGCGAACTAATGAAGAAACACCAGAGTCAGTGGTCAGACATATCAATCCTAGCCAAGAATGAGTGTGAAAACACTTCTATGGATGAGAGTAACCCCAAATTCTTGGACCATGTTCAAGAGAAAGAGTCTCGATTCTATCAAGGTCATGAAGTTGATTGGTGGAATTTCTGTCTGTCAGAAGAGAGGTTGAATGGAGGTAAGAACTACAATCATGTTCTGAAGCGTCAGAACTACAAAAAGCTCTTTTCTGATGTTCATAAAGTACTCAATTCTCAAGGCAAGAAGGTCCCCCACATTTCAATGGCAACTGTCTTCCACGAAGCAGGTTCAGGAGGCACAACGGTAGCAAAGAACCTCTTGTGGGACTTGCACCAACTATACAGATGCGCAGTTGTCAATAGGATTACCAATGACACAGTGGATCAGGTTCTTGCCTTCCACAAGTATGGCTATGAGGAAGGACAAAAGCCAGGGCCAGTTGTCCTCCTCTTGGAAAACCTGGCTTCTGAGACCATGAAACCATTTCTAATGAGCCTTGAAAGAGAAACCAGGTACTTAGAAAACCACGGATTGACTTTTGTTCTTGTCCATTGCAAAAGAACCTCAGAGCCGCAACGCCATCAGCAGAAGGAAGAACCAAAGCCATGCGTTTGTGTTGAACATAAACTAACAGAAGAAGAGAATCAGTGGTTCACAAAGAAGACAAAAGATCTTGAGCAGAGGAGTGTGTTCAGTGAAAAGGAGTCTCCTGAGCTCCTTCTTGCTTTCATGGTAATGAAAAAAGAATGTGATCCTGAATACCTGAAAAATGTTGTGAAGCGCATTCTTCCACAAGTTGACAAAGAATCTGACAAGGCACTCCATAATGCTGTCAATCTATTGAAGTATATCGCTGTTGTGCAGAAGTACAATCCTGGTTTTGCAATGCCTGTTTCAGCCTGTGACGGTTTTATGCAAAAACAACATAGAGTGATGTTGAGTGGTCGCCAACAGACATTTGGGCCCTGGGAGAAAGATAGGCAGCCATTTCTGAACCTGCTTCTCCTTGAAGAATTTATTCAAGATATTGATGGCTGTGTGAAAGGCCTTGCAATCGTCCATCCTGTTATTGCAACAGAGATTGTAAATCAGCTTGGTGAACTCTTCCAACAAAAACCTGCTGACATGATCCTTGAACTTCTTGAAAAGTCAACAATCCTGGACACCTTGTCTTACAGCAAAGGCTACATTCGGAAGGTTTGCAGAGATTTGATGGTAAGGAGACTGAAGAAAGAGTACGGAGATGATAGAGAAACTGACTTTGCCCCTTTCATTGAAGATGTATATGCAGAAGATAGGGCAAAGGCGTACAAGATCATGGAAGTTGGGATCAAGAAATTCCAAGACCCTCACATAGCGCAACAGAAGGCTCGACTTCACAGCAAGCGAGAAGGTGATTTTGATAATGCAGAACAAGCCATCAATATAGCACTTGGCATTGTTAGCAATAACTCATACTTTTGGGACACGAAAGGAATCATCCTTCGAGAGAAGATGACACCGTATGAGAGCAGGGAAGACCAAGAACTTATCAGGGACTGTGAAATGAGGGAGTTGTTGAGTACTTTCAATGAATCTTGCGCAGCTTTTCAAAAAGCTCAGAAGGCTATGGAAGAAGATAAAGGAATGAGGAATTATGGTGGCTTTGTGGGTGAAATCGCCACCATTGCTCGATTACTGGATATTGTACAGAAGAGGGTTAAACCTTTCTATTACAGGAATAAGGGGCTTGAGACTTTGAGGAGGTATCTAATGACAGAATATATTCCTCCTGACCTCACCCTACCTTCACTCCTTGAATTCAGTGATACCATGAAGTTATTGTCAGAGAGGGTCGACAAAGTACTTGGGCGTTTCACTGACTATCTTACTCACTGTGCAGAGCTACGCTTTGGTGGCTCCTCGAAAAGAATCTATGATGACAAATTGGAGAAAATGTACTCTGCAAGACACCGCTTTTTCACTCAGTCGTCTCCACAGCTTGAAGATGTACGTGTGGATGCAAAGTATCCAGTGGAAACTGCTTATGCGATGAGACGATCTATAGTGAAGAGGATGCGTGCAGATGGATACCAACAGATCTTTGACATGGCTTTAAAGAAGAAAGTGGCTGATCTCAAAAAGGTTCAATCTTTGCTCAGGCAAAACCTTTGTAGTCCAAGTCTTTTTGACATCAGAAACTTTGTGTTTACCCTCTTTGCCTTGTCAGTCTGTCCCAACGAAGGATTAGATGAGGCAGAGGCCAGAAAGTCAGTTAACATCCTGAAGATGATGGAGGAAAAAGATGATGGGTTCTTTGGCTTGTTCTTTGAGATGCTGTTGAATTGGCCCGATGGAACACCCACAGGTGGAAACGCACTGATTGGAGAGACAATTAGGCAACTGCGTGCAAGGTGGACTCGTAGATACCGCAATAAGGAGCATGCAGACTCTCGACACAACCTGCCCAGCCGATCCAGAATTCGTCAACATTACAGCCCCCTGAAGCCTTCCACAGAGTTCTATCTTGGACTTCAGAATAAGAAATCCCAATTTGTCCACCGGAAGTCCATTGGACGAGTCACGTATGACACATGGAGGGAAGGCTCCATCAAGAAGAGACTCCGGCGGTTGGATGGTGTCCTAGACAGCAAGGATTTTGTCTTGTACAACCCTGTTGGAGAAGAACCAGTGAAGATCACTCTGTCTCTTCCCATCAAGGGTCTACCTAGCCAGGAACCTGTTCAGTTCTACCTAGGGTTCTCATTTGCTGGCCCTCTTGCGTATGATGTAGTGTACAAGGATAACAGAGAGACCCCTTTCATTGCGAAAGAAAGTTCTACAAACTACCCTTCCTATGTCAATGAACTTGATGATATTGAGGAGGGCCCTGTGAGCTATGACTAAAGTTCTATGGGACATCAAGAAGCTTAGATTATACAGATTATATGCTGCTTGTAAGTGTCGGCTTGCATGGTGATGTACATGTATCCACCACCACCTCCAGCACCGCCCCCACCACCCCGACAGACACCCGCCGAACCCTCGAAGCAGCCGCCAGCCTCACAGCTACAATGAACAGGAGATGACAACAGACTACAACGCCGCCTACGTCGGGGACACACACAGTGTCTCGCCGACAGCACACCCCACTCATCGATTCGAAACTCTCCTAAGTCCGCAACCCGGAGACTCCAGCCCAGACGAACAGTCAGACGAACCAGCCAACCATCCATGTCCACTCCCCGATGACTCAAGCCCACACGATTCACCTATTTTTCCCTGACGTCCGCACCCCGGTGACTTAAGCTCACGCACGCCAGCTTTTCTCAACTCTTGACGACGGATAGTTAACCTGTTTGAAACGTTGAGCCACTCATTCTCTCCAAGCGCTATAGTTCTCCTTAGAACTATATGCTAAGAAAGATAACAAACAGTCCTTTTCAGGACTACACATCCCCAAGAAAGATTACCGAGTCAGAGTCCTTTTCAGGACTCCTCAACCCTCTCTCTCTCTCACATGGTGCACCCGCAAACCTACTGTACAGTATATACAGATTATGTTGCTTAGAACATACATGCGTGCAGGTGTCCTCAGTTTCATGTATAATGTTTGTTCAGAGTGCTCCATAATTTCTATCCCATCAATCCTTAGACTATGAAGTGTGTTTCTTAGGAAAAGTGAATATGCTTGAATTCCAATAGGGATACTCGTATAGTCTGAATGCAACAGAAGGAAATCTGCACAATTAAACTTGATATTATTTGTCTTAAATATTTGTAGCTGTAAGACCTAAATCTATGAGATTTGTATTTCAAAGTCTGCTTGTCATCTTAAGCAGGTGTATTTACTGATACATGTAGTGTCATGTAGTTGTGTTTCAAGAGTGGCCTTATGTTATGTGTGCGAATTTATTATATGACAGGAAGTACTTGTTCCAGCTTTAAAATGTTCTATGGAAGAGTCACACATGTCTGTTGTAAATAATACTATTTTCCTGCATCCATTCATGTTAAATAATGTATCAATCTTACATGTAGTATCTGATGTTAAAACTGCTAAAGTTAGTATCATATGATCATTCTTTTCCTGTTCAATGTGATGTGACCACGTTCATTTAGAAGTAGATGTATAGGCCTATATAAATATAATTATAACGTTCAAACACGATTTTCTTTTGAAATTGTGGCTATATGTTCCATTTACCAACTTGAATTGCAGTTATTGGCCGGCAGTGATATAGGAGAGGTTTTGTTTGTGCTTAGGTTACAAGGCATGCAGTCTTGTTTAGAGAGAAAATCGCTCAGTAAGGGACTTTGAGCAATCGTATGATTATTCGGATGATATGTCTTTGGTATGTTGATTGTTCGTTTGTGTTTTCCATATGCTCCAGTTGTATGTACTTTGCATGTTCAAAAGAAACTAAAATAAATACATGTACAATCTTTTTTTAGAATGAAATTCCATGGGGAAAATTTGATATTACATTGTTTGCAAACTGTTTTCTGTCGTCGTGGTGCATTTGATTTGTAACCCCCAGCTGTCTAGACTACAAAATGTGTTGACATTCAATCTGTAATATTTGTGAAATGTAACAAATATATTTGAAATACAGGGTTTAAAAAAGATGCTTGATAGTTACGAGACTCCATAGTTACGAGATCCAGTGAATTGATTAGCAATCTGAAATGGATGCCAATTGAGAAACGTTTTGAATTTCAGCGTGTTTGTATGATGTACAAATGCACACATCATTTGGCGCCATCCTATTTACAAGAAAGTTTAATTAAAGTAAGTGACATTCATCAGCATAATACGAGTCAGGCAGTTGAAGGTGTACTTTCTGTGCCAAAGTATAAAACAGAATGCTTTAAACATAGCCCCCGCGTTTCTCCAATTATAGCATGGAATCAGTTGGTTAGATCATTGAGAATGGCAAGCTCTGTGAACACCTTCAAATACATGTTCAAACAATCTTGCATTATCGATTCCGAATGAGGTAAAATTACAAGATGAATTTTGTTTAGTGTATGTTTTCTTAGCACTGAATGTAAGACGATATAATGCTTTTCAAACTTAAAGAATTATTTCATATAATGTATTATCAGCTATAAATACATTTGTATTTTTAATGTTATTTAAGAGTGTACATTTCAATTGCTATACTAGATTACATGCATTAATTGTTCATATTATCCAGTAATTTACTATCCTGTAATATATTTTGTTGTTGTAAATATGTATATAACAATTGAACTCTCGAAGTATATGTTCCTTTTTTTTAAGGTCTAATACTTACCGAAATATGCTAATAGTTACTTTTCATCGGATTTAAAAATTAATTACTGTCTATGCTATAATGTTAAATTAAAATATTATGCAACAACGTTTTCTTGAACGAAAAGCAAAGCAAAACAAAACAAACCATTCTTTTATTTTGAGGATACCAAATACTTTGTATATATGTTTACACATGTTCTTACTTATTGTTTATTGCTGTTATGAATTTATGTTCAAGATTTTGTTATTTATATTATTATCATACATATATAATTGTTAAACTATAATGTACCTCATTATGATTATCAGGGCCTCATGGAAGACTACCGTTATTGTTGATAATGAGTCACCCTGTCTAAATATCAGAAATAAATAAATAAATAATAATTCATTGTTTGTCAGTGGTATTGAAACCACATGAATTCATGAAGTTTGAGTTTTATGTATAAAAGAAATATGTTTTGGTTTGACCAAATACTCATGAAATTGAGAAAATAACTGAGTTGTTATTATGAAAACTCCTATGCATAGGCAGAATACCATTGTTGTTGATTTCCATTTGGGCCTTGTTTACACTATGCAGATCGAATTGTGTCTGCTTTTAACTATGCATGTAGCTATACAGTGCGTCCCAGAAAAAACGAAACCGAGAAGTATTGATGTTTTATCATAACTTAATCACAACCATAATTAATGAATGATACATATTTGGAAAGCTTAGAGTCTCTTCTTTCAGTTGATGCTACTCACGTGATGCATATTTTACGCATGAGTGATTAAAAGCAATTTGAAGGAAGGAAACCAAAAAGTAATTTGGCGGGCGGTATCTGAGTTTCAAAGAAAAATTAATATATCTAGAAAGTTCATTTTCTGCTCTTTCATATGATACCTCAATCAAGAAAAATGAGCCAGGAATAACAAAGTTCTGTTTGTTTAAAGTAGTTCTTACATTTTCATAATTTTAACAAACGAATTCGTTTTCACTGGGTGCCTGCCGTAGCAAAAAGCAGATTTGACAAAATACTTAACTCCGTTTCGTTGACAATCAGCCATGCATGAAGACTCTCGTCTACGGCTGATTGTCAACGAAACGGAGTTAAGTCTTTTGTTAATTTCGTTTATTGATACGGCAGGCAGCCAGTGAAAACGAATTCGTTTAATAAAATTATGGAAATGCAAGCACTAGTTTAAACAAACAGAACTTTGTCATTCCTCGCTCATTTTTCCTGATTGAGGTGTCATATGAAAGGGCAGAAACTCAACTTTCTAGAAATGTGAATTTTTCTTCGAAATTCAGATACCGCCCGCCAAATGTCTTTTTTGGTTTCCTTCCTTCAAATTGCTTTTAATCACTCATGCGTAAAATATGCATCACGTGAGTAGCATCACATGAAAGAGGAGACTCTAAGCTTTCCAAATATGTATCATTCATTAATTATAGTTTTGATTAAGTTATGATAGAACATCTATACTTCTCGGTTTCGTTTTTTCTGGGACGCACTGTATAACTCGACGTGTGTGATAATACCCTGCACTATCACATTACACTTATGAAACAAAGAGCATGATTAGCTATTGCAATGTATATATTATGGTGTTATTTTCATTGAAGCTGTAAATAAAAACAATTTTAATGTTTGAGTATCATAGGACAAAGACTTGTTATTTAGTGTAAGTTTGTAATACATGTATCAGGATTCAGAACTAAACTAAAATAGATAACGAGGAAGTAGGAATGTTAAAATGACATCACTTTAACCCCTAGCAGTTCAGATTTTTCTCATCTACTAATTGAATCAGCTTTTCCTCAGATTGGCAACAAATTCTCTAAATTTTCACTCATTCATACTTTGAACGAAAAAATGTTTATTGAATGAACCAATGTGACAAAAAATTGCAAAATGTAACTAGAAAATTGTAAATTTGTACATGGAAAATAGTAATTTGATGTTATATTGTGCTCCGCATTGCCAATTAAGAGACTGTAATGATTAGTTAAAATCAGATTGCTCTTTTTTGAGAATGGCACAATATACAGCATTTGAAATAGACTCAAAATTTGCTGTGGTGTCTGCTCTTTCCGTTCATGTATGATGTGATTTCTGTTAAATAAGTTAAATAAGTATGATACTCAGTAAAATAGCATGGACACTTTTTGTAAAGTAAATTTCTTACACTCTCTTGTAGTGTCTTTTACTCTGATTGTACATGATAATATGTTCATTTTACCCCTGTATGTGTGTGTTTAAGGGCAGGCTTTCATAAGGAATCCCTCTTTTTGGCCTATCCCAAATGCCTTCATAAATTGCCATTGTAATTTGTATCACTATATCTTGTTCTTTATTTTATCATTCCATCCTATATTTGTATGTTTTTATGAAGAGTGTTGAATAAACTTTGAATTTGAATTCATGTGTAATTCCCAGCATTCTGGATCAAAAGACAATGCAAAAAGTCACTATAAGGAGACACAGTACTGCTATATATATATATACTCTAATAAGAGTTTGTGATAACCATGTTCCTTATGTCGAGGCTTCACTGCATTGTTTTGTTTTCCGTATGATATATCGATGAATTGTCTCCTCTTCAAATATGTCTTGGCATCTATTGCAGTGTCTAAAATATTTTAGATATGAGCTCTATTCATGTCTCCTAATGTAATATATTGTTATATTCCCGAAATCTCATTGAGATGCTTCTTCTTGGTATACAGTACAGTAGGAAATGTACATTCCAATGTAGGAAGTGGTGTAATGTTTAGATGTAACGTTGAGTTGGTAGAAGTGCGTACTATCAGCTTGAACTTGAAACTTTTTATTTTTTTTAAAGGAATTTTTCAAGAACGGAACCGTTATTTTGACTCTGTATTAAATGTCATTTGTTTTCATCGCACTAGAACTGATTTATATGATATCCAATAATTATCTTGTTCAAATTCTGTTTCCATTATGAATGAAACGAAACTATGTGAACGATATTTCATTGATGCATAATTCATGTAAAGATGTCATGATTTTTAATGAACAAAACTATCACCAACCATGTATATAAGATGTTTTCCAAATGCTCTTATATGTTATAGATTTACCATCATGGAAAACTTATTTTATGTACTATGGGCAGGCACTTATGTCCTACTGCTCAACACCCATGAATGTTATGATTGAAAGCATGCATCTATTCCTTGCAGTGGCTCGCCTTTCACTTTCCTCTCAACTAGTGTTATTTAATATTTGAATATCATGCCAGATACATTTACATGTACAGTGTACACAGTACTAATAAATATTACATTCTTTCAGACAGCTATGCGACCATGCATCACAACCGTCTACATTTATATATGTTTATCGTACATGTACGTATACTAGTTTATTTGCGCAGTTCAAATTGGTATTTTACCAAGAAGGTAATCGCAAAATAAATGTATTCAAAGCTTTATCTACGCGAGGTGTGTTGATTTAAGGGTGTTGGTTTTGTTGTTATGATAGAAATGGTCTACATGAAGACTTGTAGACTTTCAGAAAATAATATAGAATTTCTTTTAATAAAAAAATTGATACCAGTTTTCCTTGTGGCTTTGTCTTTTTTTTTAATATACTTCAATCGTGACAAATTGGTCACTGCAGAGACTTCAGACCCCCAACCGTTCGAAATTGAACGCGTATACATAATCCCATATTCCCATCTTAGGCCTACTGCAATTATGGGTAGGCTAAGCTCTAATACCAAAATGTATTCCAGGAAATGATGATATGAAATGTACTTTGTGATTTCATGAAATAACTAATGCAGACAAAAATTTCATCTTTTCATTAAAGAATAATTGTTAATAGCTAGCTTTCTTAAAATGGACTAAAAACAAAGACCGTATTATGACGTTTAAATAATTATGGCAAGTGACGAACAAATTTAATCAAGATTGTCACGAAATATAAGATCACCAAGCAAAATGTACACAGAATTAATGCTTATACAATAAAAGTAGTGATATGAATAAACACCAAGGTTATTTTGTTTGAACGTTTCACGACACAGAGCATAACATTACACTTATCTATGCTACACTAAATAATGATTTGTTTTCTTCTTCTATAAAAATGTTCACTTTTCAAGCATATGAGTATAAACGTATACACCCCCCCCCCCCACTCCGTGAAAGAAGGGATACCATGCGTGAAAAAAGAAAGGGGGGGTGGGAGGTTGCTGAACAAGGTCGACCCGTATTGAATTTACACACCGGAATTTTGCTGAAGGGAGGGGGGATCGCTGGGAACACGCTTATGCCTACCCTAAATAACACTGAGTGGGGGGGGGGGGGGGGGGCGGGTGTATACACAATTCATATCGTCACTGGACATGATATTCAATAGAAGGTTACTGAACCGTAAACAGTAATAAAGCAGAAGCATTCCGGAAAGTTTCTCTTGTTCAATTAAGCACAGAAGAGAATATTTTGTATAATAGCTGCGTTGAAGCCAGTTCACGGTTGCAGTCTGAGCATGAGCAGATAAAGGTCATTGCAGAACAAATTTTGAAATACACGGAGACGAAATACTGGATACGTGCTCATGAAAGTTATGTAACACTATTCATTCATGCACATGCAGTGCACTCCATGATACACAGGTGGAAGAATTCTTCGAAAAGGATTCTTTGAAAAGGGGAAACAAAGGCTATTTATATATCACCTCCATCGCTGTAGGAGTGATTATTTCAAAATGTACAAAGTGGGACCTCTTCATGACTCGAAGATCTGTGGATATTCGAGGTTATTGCAGTAATGTGCTAACCGTGAACTGCTGGTCTATTGAATTGAATTGAACTGTATTTGTTTCCAACCACAGTAAAAATGACATTATACATTGTTGTAATACATACATAGGCAAAGAAAAATACATTGCAATATATACAATTATTTATATTTAAAAAAAAAGGAAATAAGAAAAAGAAAAAGGAGACATGATTAAATCTACTAAGAGTATAGGATGAAAAAAGGTGCATCCGTAAAAGCCACATGGGCTTGATGAATGGGCGCACCCTGAGCGCGTCATAATATAATTAACAATAAAACGCTCAGTCAGCTGGAGAAAAGTAAAGGGATAAACAACGTTTACAATATATCATTTAAGAATAACTATAGAATGACAAGAAGTGCTTCTTAAGTTTACGTTTAAATGGTTTGTTGAACTGAAAAGATTGTAAAGAATGTGGTAATGTGTTCCAAACTTTAGGGCCATTATGGCGTAGAGAAATTGCAACAGTGCTGGAAGATACTTCCCACTGTTGAAACTTAGAGGCATTCCTTGTATTGTAATTGTTTATTGTAGCATTCGTATCCATCAATAATTTTGGTATGAAATATTGTTACCATACAACTAGCACTGGACATGAAACGCAGTAGAAATGCAACTGTAAGATTTAATTCACTATAAGAAAGGTATCAACTGCCAGTCACGTCGTTAGTTGATCATAAAAATCAACGAATGTGCCACCCATTCAGCTATTAAAACAACCAGTTATTCATTAGATCACTTACCCGAACGATAAGTCAAGTACATACATAGATAAAACATCTAATAATTATATTAATCAATGTAAATCAAGGTTAATGGGTACCTGGCAGGAATTAACTCCTCGAAATGCTAGAGCGCCGTAATGGCAGGCATGCTAAAGCCGGGGTAATAATTTCCGAAGCTCTTTGGAAGCGCATAGAGACGTTATAATGTGATATGCGCTATACAAGAACCGAATATTATTATATAATAATTATTATTATGTAGTAAACAATTAATTGATTCCAGTGGTCCTTCATTGCCTATCAGAAACTAGAAATCGATTGTGACATCGACAGATACACTATATAATGCAAAAAATGTAATGACTCTTTGCCAGCATAAATCAAATGTTTGTTTTAGTTTCAGAATCAAAAACATCATATAAACATATTGCTAAAACACAAGTGCGATGATAGATCGGTGACAATTATGTTTACAACTGCTCTATTAAAAAGTCCCCATATTTTTAATTTTGCTACTACACAGAAAAGAATAGCAACCATTCTTTGTTCAGCTACCATTCGTTGTTTAAATTTCCCAACAGGATAAACAAAAAAGGTCAAACAATGTATGAATTATACATTTGAAGGGAAACCACGATTCTCAATCATTCAAAGATTGTACCGAACAAATGAAGACTTAGTGACTCTTTCCCCTCCCTGTCTGCCCCTGCACACGGTCTTTAACTCTAGTTTTAACATCAATTTCCATTTCAAGATTAAGCATGATTATAAAGAAATATGGCATACCATTTGTTTTCTTTTCGTTATTCGAATAATTTGTACTTAAAGTGAATCGTTAACATTGTTGAAGGTAGATGAAAACACTGCGTAATTTGTGTATGAAATGTTACTTGTTATATTCCTTCTACCGCAACAGGAGGTAGTCAAGATTCAGTCCGTTCGTTCTTTTTATCCCCCACACACAGCGCGGTCTCTCCACTGATCGCGCAATCCCCAAATTTCCGTCCAGGACCCAGATTTAGAGGAATGGCTAGGTCTACTTTCAACGTTGAGGGTGTGTTATTTTATCAGCTGATTGGGTGCGCTAAACGAAAACGGTACAGAGGCTGGATTAAACAGGAGGCTGCTCTAGCCCCCATCAGAATGATGCATCCCCCTGTTGGTTCTCACATCGTATCAGCTTACTAGCTTCGTTTTTACTTGCACTGGACTCAGCATATTTTACTGTAAATTGACAAGTGCTTTGTCCACACACCATTCCAGCAATTCATGACACTCCTTGTAGTTACTCGCCTCACCTACCATCCCACTATATCTTCCTGAGTGAGCTGCCAAAGGGATTACCCAACCAAGTACCAAGTAACCCTCTATCATGCAAAACATCCTGAAAACATTCTCAAACCGCAAAGATATTTATGTTTTTCTTTGAAGGCGTCACTGCGCAACACCCTCTAACAATAAATTATCCCAACCAATTTTTAAATTTTTCCAACCGTTTTCTGTAAAAATAAGACTTAAAACAGGCTTTACAAAATCTTTTAACACTTAAGTGTTTGAAATGGTATATAGAGCCAATCCATTGCTTTGTGACGATTTACATTCGTATAAATCCAATTAAATTATAATAATATAGTTGGGAGAATTCAGGAATCGATCAAATCAGGTTTTCCCAATCGGTTTTCATTAATAATGGTCCGTTTTCACTCAAACTTTCAGATTATCTTTAATTGTACATCTAGCATTGAATTTACTACCTTAGCACCATTTTCGCAACACTGTTAACAAGTCCCTTTAAAGGGTGCATGACTAAAAAGCATGATACAATGGAAACAATAGAGGAAACCCCATTAATTAATCATATATATACAGATTTCATTTGTCAGGACTTCAAAAATAAACTGCCTACAAGACCAAAAGCTTACGAAGCTTGAAAAAATTTTCTCTCCAGAACCTTCACTAAATAAATTGTTTGAAGGATAATAAGAAGTAAATAAATTTCTGTCAGTCCCGATGTGCGCCGGTCTCGTGAACCATCGGATAATTCTTGTATTGAATTCCTGCGAGACGGTGTGTCTGGATTTCGGTCTCGAGGGCTGTAGCCATGTTCTGTTGTGTTTATACATACATTTAATTCTTCGATTCGTGTATTTCCTGGAGTAACCCCATAACCTTAGAGAGATTGATTTTGGCCTGGTTAGGTACATCGTTGCACTGCTCATCCGATTTCGAATTGAACGATGGGGGATCCAAAATCACAAAGGCCTTCTGGATTCTACTAGCTCCATCCTATGAAATGAAAATCAATTGAAATCAACAATCACGATGATTAATACAATGATAATTGTTAACAATATCAATAACACGAATTCATAAGTTGTGCTGTGCATATTAGGAGATTTTGTTAGCCTAGTATCCATTTTATACATGTAAAGTATCTCAATGTGTGTTATGCATATCAAGTAAGATTAAAGGCCTACATTTTGCATTTTACATTTGTGTGTTAATGTTTGTGTTTGTCTCTGTAAATGGATATACTTTATAATAATGACGTTAGGTTCCAGGCTCATCTTTGGAGCATTACAATTTAGATTCATGTAGAGAATTTTTTTAAAATGACTGCGTTTGATTGAAATTGAAAACAAATAATGAATAAATATCACGCACGCAACAATGATAGCAAATAGTTTTCTATGGATGTTTGTTTAAATCATCACTTTCTTATGTTCATTCAAAGTCAAGGGTATTGTGGCTATCTATCTTACTTTGTAAATATCAAAATCGAAGTTACGATAATCGTATAATTTGGATGTGAAATCAAGAGGCCTACAGTGAGTTGTATTTATCTCTACTAGAATGGCCAAGAGGACAATGGATTTTGCTGTCAGCATGTTTTCAGACTTATTTTTTACATCATGTTTTTATGACGGAAAATTGCACTAAATTTTGCTCAGTTTTAATGGAAACAAGATATTTGTCTACTAGTATGTCAAGGCAGGCCTTCATTAGAAATTGCCATTGGCTCTTCAAATACATTTGTGGGAGAATAGCTGTCCAAGTGGCTGGATCAGCACCCGTTGAATAAAGTAGGTTAAACCACACTATTCATTATAAAAATCTAATTTATTAATTAATTGATGATATATATCAATCAAAAATTCTAAATATATACAGTACTTTACTCACTATGTGAACGACAATGTTCTTTAAACATCCATCCATGGTGTTGCCAGCCTTCCTCACGAGAGCATGTGATTGGCTAATGTCTCGTCGGATAACCTCAAGTTCTTGTCGGGTCAAGTTACGAGATACACTTTTCAACCAGTGTTCAAGGTGCTGCGCAACCGGGACGGGCCGAATGGTAAAAGGGAGAGCTTTAGCCGTAGAAGAGTCGTCTCCATCCCCAAAGCAGCTCTCTACATGTTACAAAAAGGAGACACCGAGCGTTGAATTTAAAAGAAGTTGCATACATGTGAACACGATCGTATAGAATTTCAAGAAATCAATTTACGGGCAATTGCAATTTGCTATTGTACTGCCTATAGAAATCATGTTGCGTAATATATCACTGTCACATTCGCACATTGCAACAGGCGATGCACAATGATATTCATATTGCCTTAGGTTGATGGTGTGAAAGTATTTGCATTCGCGTTTGTGGATGTTTTTAATTTAGACCTATATGGATATTAATTTCAAATATGAAACGCTGGAAAACCCTATGTGAATTATTGAATGGAAAATCTTTGAGAGAGAGCCTCGGAGTAAAGAGAGATAGAGTTTCAAAGATCTTAGGATCCGGTGAACATTTACCAAAATTCTATAACTGATAGTTCATGCATAACTTGTATTGAAAAGTTGACCTCCAAAAATGGCTGTCTCCCTAATATTTTTGATCGGCCAACAAGTTTTAATAATGGAATAGGGCGTACCAATCGTTTTATTTTCTTCTGTAGCTGACTCAGCAGATTTCTTGGTCTTCTGTTTCTTCCCATGTAAACTAGAGAGTGTATAGAGGTATGGATTGAGAGACGAGTTGACAGGGAGGACGAAAACAGCAGTCCAGGCATACACCTATAAAAACAATAAAAGAGAAGAAGACATTTTCAGCAATTAAGGAGCAATCATCGAACAATCGAAATCAATTGAAAGACAAGCTCCGAGACAAGCCGAGAGCAAAATAAAATAATAACACATTTCAACAATGATTCTATTATGAAAATAAATAAACAAATTTAAATGCACTCGCTCAACTGGTAATTAATTTAACATTAATATTTTAATCTGTGTTCGATTGTGGTAATGAATGATGATTATGGAACCAAGGTCTAAGTTTTGGAGCATCATTTTTACGGGAATCAGATATCTTATTGAACACCTTTCTTATATCTGCTGCCTCTTACTTATGAAATTCGAAGTCTGTAAGATATGAAAGAAATACACTCCTTACCGAAAAGGGTATTTGCATTCCACTCATCCAGAAAACAGGAACAGTTAGTGTTTCTGAATTTGTTTTATGTACGTAATGTTAATTAGTAATTTTGTGGGTATATTCACCTGAGCCGATATAGTAAGTTTCCCTGCCGCTGACAAGAGACCCATGACGATGATCGGGAACCAGCAAATTAGATCAGTTCCGACAATCAGTGACATCTTCCATGCCAACTTGATATCTTCAGTCAGCCTTTTGTCATCTCTGGAACCTTTACCTGTCTGGGCAAGCATCTGTTTGGAATGCTGATAGCGGATGTACATGGCCAGGTAACAGAGCAGAGTCACAAGAAAGGCTACAAAATTGGCTCCAATGAACAAGGAGATTGAGTAATGCCATCCTGCAGGACGATCAACCGTCAGAGGCAGGGCCAAACAGACCCCGGACTGTCCGTAGAAGTTACCTTTGTTGTACGCTGGGATTACCACAGGTAGGACGCTAACCAGAGTCCCGATGCACCAGATGATTAGCTGAGAACATCGAGCAGCCGTGGGAGAGAGATGGAGTCCTTGTTTGAAGGGGAGAAGGATGTGAATACACCGGTCAACACTGATCATCATGATAAACATGACAGAAGCCTCACTTGATATGACCGAAAGCATCCCCGCCACCTTGCAGAGGGCGCTAGACTGCCATTCATCAGCATGCAAGGCATAGTTTCCTCTGTAGTAGATATCAGCAGATGCAATTGTGATCATGTACAGACCCATCATAAAATCAGAAACGGCCAAATTCGTGATGAAACTGGACTGAACAATGGTTTTTCTGTCTGTCTTTTGATTGAATACCCTGTATGCGAAGACGAACCCGTTTCCGATGAAAGCACTGCCTCCTAGAATCCAGATGAAAATCCGTAGAACTCGACTGGCCATGAGTTCTTCGCATGATGAGAATTGATCACGTGGCGCATTGCAGCCGACCGAATCCAACAATCCAGCGAGACAACAAAAGACGTACTGATCAGCATGTCTATCAAAAGAAATAGGACATATCGTTTACGTTTAGAATCAATAACATGCTGACTTGAAAGGTATTGCAAGTATAGTAAATATGAAATAAAACTACGTCAAATTTACGAGGACCCTAGTAAATATGCTGATATTGCTAAGGATTGATTGAGGCAACTTTAGTAAATTCATGATCGCATTATTATCCTTGTTTGTACATGTTTACTATGATATTCTTTATTATATCCTGCATCAAAAATTTGTTGGCTTTTGATTGGTTGAGAGCTCGTCACATGACCAGAAATATTTGACCTATTTTTAGAAAGTACTATATGAGAGTACTATTTTGGTTAACTATTTGGGAGTTGAACAAAAATGTGATTTTTTTTTTTGAATTGAATCAATTTTTTTTCTTCAAATCTTAATTTAATGAAAACAAAATATTTTAAATCTTTTTAGATAAAAATTGACTTCTTTTTTTTTTCCCGAAAATGTTTTGTATTAATTTTTTTTTTAAAATAATTTTTTGATGCAGGATATTCTTTACTATTAACTATTAACTATAACTTTCATTTAAATAAAAGCAAAAGATAATGAGGAAAGATGACATTTCTGATGAGTCTTACAACCATTTTCTCAAAATATTATGATACGTGACCTTTTCTTGCGTATACAGTTTCCTATAACAATAGTAATTTTAGTTGCATATAGGCTTATTCTTAGTCTAGTAAAGAAGCAGTTAGTTGCATGAAATGATCAAAATAATTCTGTTTCTTGAAGAGTCGGAATTTGAAAATATAAGTATACAGGGGAAAAGGGGACGTTATTATAGTAATCCAAACACAAACTTTATTTTTATCTTTTGGGCCACGTATACAGGATCGCCTTTGATCTCCAATGATGTCGCATAGGTTTTGTTGTGTGGATGTGACTAGGCCATATGTACAAGCATTGCACAGAAATAATAAGTCAAGAGGCAGGTACTTGAATAATTTTAACATATACAAATTTGATGTAACAGCTCGAATTTTCGACGTGTCCTGATAGTTACCTCAGGACCAAACTGTTTTCAAACTGCTATCGAATTGTCAAAAATGTTACATCAAATTATCATTGGCTACAACGAATTACATTCCTGGGTCTTATCACTTCTGTCTCATTGTGAAATCATTGTACGGTCTATCTAGTTTATTTATATTCATTTTTTTTTAAACGAACATTTTCTGTAGGTTCCCCAAT
This sequence comes from Strongylocentrotus droebachiensis, assembly GCA_035222895.1. Lineage (NCBI taxonomy): Eukaryota > Metazoa > Echinodermata > Echinoidea > Camarodonta > Strongylocentrotidae > Strongylocentrotus > Strongylocentrotus droebachiensis. The sequence continues at coordinate 116,420 of JAVYIG010005083.1, read as the reverse complement.
CCGTGGAACATATCACGTCCCGTGTCTGTTGTAACGGTGATGGCGGTCCCACGAAGATCCCTGCAAAGAAATCCGTAAATCATCATTTTTATTCGTTTAACACGATCGCAAAGACCAAAAATCCACCTCAAGCGATTGCAATATAGCCTAGGTCATCGCTTAATAATTCGTATACGAACACGATAATGTCGCCGTACTACGAATTTAGTATGTATTTACTATGTATTTACTATGTATTACATGTAATAAGAGCATGATTTCTAAGGAGTACACAATAGGGTATTGAATTTGCCTTTCAATTGATTTCTGGAAAGTTACACAGGGTTTTAGTGTACAAGTAGTAAGCGTTCGTAATTATTATGGCAATATTCTATCTTGGAGATATAAATGCGGTCAATCAAGTAATAATTTGCGATTCATATGCCGTGGTATAGTAGTTGATTCACTTGGCTCTCAATCCATGGGTTGAAGAATCGAATCCCAGCTCGAATATAACGTCCTTTAGCAAGACATTAATCCACATTTGCCACTATCCACCCAAGTGTTAATGGGTACTTGGCAATAACTGGGGTATTGAAAATTGCAGAGTCCACAGGAAGAGCAGTATAAATAATATTTTGGTTCCCCTGGGGGAAATGAGACCTAATTATTAATCGATAAAAAATAGGTTACATTAGAATAATTTTACGTTAAGTACTATTTAATCAAATTACGGTTCTTACAATTCTTGAAGAAGGGTAAGATTCCCGAATGCTCCCGCCTCGACAACCGTGAGTGGATTTCCTGAAAGGTTTCTAAAAGAGATTAATACAAATAGATTGCATTCTATTTATTATAAGTCGCTTCTACTAAGAATCTAATTACAAAGCACAGGCAATGATTTTACTGATGAAATCAAGTCAGATGTAGAAGCCATGTGTCCTGCTCTCAATGAAGTTTTTTTTGTTTAGTCTTGTTTAGCTGGACTTCACTGTGATCAAAGGACAAAATCAATCCAAGTCAAAAACGTGGGAGTGAGAGCTTTGAAGCTATAGTGTTAATAATAAAGTAATATCCTATAGGTTTGCACCTCGCTTAACATTTGAGTTCACAGGCAGATACTTACAGCGTTTTCATACGATGGAGACCATCAAAAGTACCTCGAAAAAGACTGCGAATACTGTTCCTCGCCAGATTCCTGTAATGGAATTAAATATTAAAACACAATGGTATATACATTGATATATCGATCCCAGCATAAAGGCTGATAAACTTTACCTAATGTTTCCGAGTTAACTTTGGCACTTTGGATTTGTTCCGAATCAACTCTGGTCATACTTCAAACAACAGGCCCGTGCCTCTTCTGAATCCCAAGTGGCAAGACTTGGGACTGAATACAATTCTTACTGTGGCCGCAGTAGGATTACATTCCATAGGATCCTTCAGTGAAACCTATATTCAACAATTATTATTCTACTCTCCTGGTGGACACAGCGTGATTACAATCACCCCGGGGTACCTATATCCCACAGTCCTACAAGTGACCAGTGTGTTTATATCCAATCTCGTCCCGCTTCCGTACCAATATTCCACAATTCTCTTAGTGGCCACATTGGTAACATTCATTTTTATCACACTGTGGTATTGACATTTCAGTTTTCCAGTGGCCACAGTGGTCCCATTCAGTTTCACCACACTGTGGTATCTCTATTCCACAGTTTCTTGGTAGCCAATGTATGATAAATTTTACTTTGCAGGTATCAATACTCGTTAGTTATTAATATTACCTCGTCTAGGGACCACATTACTTACATTTGTTCTCCTAGTTTCCACAGTGTGACCAAACTAACACATTGGCCATGCTGTATTTAGACATTTGGAGAACCGTCCGCGTAGCCATAGTGTAACGCAATGACATATATTTTGATATTGTATTTTCCTTAAAATGTAGTCATTCTTAATACACCAAATCTTGGCGGCTGTATGTTAACAGGGATTCTGCCTCCTGCAGATCAGGTACATTTATCGATTATCACCCGGACATTCATTAGGAGTACTATGGCTCTATAAAAGCGACGTTCTCAATGAAATGTCAGTAGAAAATAAAACCTCTAGTACACAATACATAGGATAGTAAAGGTAGGCCTACACACAACCAAGAAATTCATGATGTTAATACCATTTGTGACTCGTCTAAGCCCAGGTACATGTCTTTTAAGTGGGATCGTGAAAATGCAAATGAATACTCTGATAGGCTGCACAGATTAACCTTACAATTGTCAGGAATTATGGAAAATATTCACGGAAATGTAAGTCAGGAATTGGTAGATCATTGCTACTCTGAGATCTGTAACTCTTTTTTACAGGCTGCACAAGATATTGGTGTGTGTAAGTGGAAACAGTCAAATACAGCAAGGAGTCATAAAGAACAACATAATGTGAATTCGCCATCACAATTATGGTTTGATGCCGATTGTGAAGCTGCCCGTAAAGAGTATCTTAATTTAAGGAATAGGCTAAGCAGGAAAATTCAGCTAGGTAGAAGATTAGATGTTCAAGTAACAGATATTGATGTTTTACAAAGTGACTTTCTTTTGGCAAGTAAGAAATATAAAAAATTGCTAAGGTACAAAAGGAGGAAGTATGGTAAAGACTTTAGTGCCTCTTTACGGTCCTTGAAAAATCAAGGAAACCCTAGAGCCTTTTGGGATTTATTAAACAGTAATGGTCGTCGAACTAAAAGTACAGTTAATGTTTCTTTGGGTGATCTTGTACAGCATTTTAAATCTCTAGGAAATGTATGTAAATCAGAGGATAATTTAGAGGAAAGGATGCCTTTGGATGCTGATAATGTGACGATACAAAATGATGGTTTGAATGAACCTATCACATTAGAAGAGGTTGAATTAATGGTTAATAAATTGAAAAATGCCAAAGCTTGCGGTAAAGATTTGATCAGAAATGAATTTTTGAAAAGTTGCCCCTTAGAAATGCGTAGGGTTATTGTTGATTTGTTCAATATTGTTTTAGATAGTGGAATCGTTCCCTCTGAATGGTGTATAGGAGTGATTATCCCAATTTTTAAGAATAAAGGTGAAAACACAAATCCAGATAATTATCGTGGAATTACCTTGTTAAGTTGCCTTGGTAAACTGTTTACCTCAGTCTTGAATAAAAGAATTTCTAGCTTTCTTGATAGTAATCGTATGTTAGGTGAGGAACAAGCTGGGTTTCGTTCAACATATTCAACCATTGATCATGTGTTTGTTTTGAAGACTATTATCGATTTTTACCTACAGAAAAGGAAACGCTTATATTGTGCTTTTATAGATTATAAAAAAGCGTTTGATTTAATTGATAGAAAGTTTTTGTGGTTTAAATTGTTAAAAATAGGTGTAAATGGCAAAGTCCTAAATGTTGTTAAAAGCTTGTACAAATGTGCGAAGTCCTGTATTTCTGTCAACGGCGCAATGTCTGAATTTTTCTCGTGTAACGTAGGAGTTAGGCAAGGTGAAAACCTTTCGCCATTGCTGTTTGCTGTTTATTTAAATGACTTTCAAGAGCATATTGCCAAAATTTATCCTGGCTTGAAAATGTTAAATGAAGAAATACAAAATACCTTACAGGGTGACGAATTAGAGCTTTTTTCAAAGTTGTCTTGTTTATTGTACGCTGATGACACGATCATTTTGGCAGAAAGCCCTGACGAATTACAAGTAGCGCTGAATGCAGTACAAGGATATTGTAATACATGGCACCTAACAGTCAATGCGAGTAAAACTAAAATAATGATTTTTTCCAGAGGGAAAGTTAGGAAGTTACCAAATTTTACGTATGGTCATGCAAAAATAGATGTGGTATATGATTTTGCTTATCTCGGAGTACAGTTTAATTATAATGGTACTTTCAAAAAGGCAATGGCAAAGCAGATAGTGCAGGCTAGAAAAGCGTTATACAGTATGTTGACTAAAGCGAAGAAATTGCAGTTGTCAGTTGATATTCAATGTCATTTATTTGACCATTTGATTTTGCCTATCTTATTGTATGGTAGTGAAGTCTGGGGACATGAAGATATAAAGCAGATTGAAGTTTTTCATAGGAAATTCCTCAGAACGTTATTATCTGTAGGTTCATATACTCCAGACTGTATGGTTTATGGAGAAACTGGACGAGGTTTGATTTTGAATCATGTGAAGGGTAGAATTGTTAATTTTTGGTCAAGAATTTTGAGAGGTAAAGATAGCAAATATTCATATGTCCTTTTAAAATTCATTTCTGCCATTCATAAAGATGAACATTTGGAATTTACTTCCTCATGGTTAAAATTTATTGAAGACACATTTAATCAAGCTGGTCTATCAAATATTTGGCTAGGCCAAAATAGTGGATTTGGCTTAAATATTAATTCTTTGCTAAAACTGAGACTAAATGATATTTTTGGTCAGGAATGGAGAGATGCAGTATGGTCAAATCGCATTTGCACAAATTATAGGATATTTAAAGGCAACCATATATTTGAAAGCTATTTACTCACCCTAAATAAAACTGATGCTTTTACTCTCTGTAAGTTTCGGTGTAGATCACATAAATTACCTGTAAACAAAGGTCGGTTTGATGCGAACACACCACATTGTGATATGCAGTGCACACTCTGCCTGTCTACTGATATAGGAGATGAATTTCACTATATTTTTGTTTGTCCTTTTTTTCAAAGAGAGAGATGTTTATATTTATCAAAAAAGTGTTGTAAGTCTAAGCTCCCAAGTGCTATGCACATGGCAGAACTTTTTAATACTAGAAGCACTTCTCAGTTGAAGAATTTAGCGAGATTTACCCGCCTTATTATGTTGAAATTTAATCAAAAAACAGAGAAAGAAGATAGTTCAAGCATTTCAAGAAGTACAATTAGAGCTGAACCTACACGTACTCGTAGCGGTAGGATAGTGAAACAGCCTACTTTGTTTACTATTTAGCTTGTAAATAGACTGCATTATAGTTATCCTTTTATTATTGTCAGTTTGTCACTATCTACATTCATTGTACATGTACATGTACATGTAGATTTCTATATATAATTTGTGTTTACTAGTTGGTTCATTGTTCATGTTTGTACTTTCATACACTATATACCTATTATCGTTTTTATCTTTGTGTCATTATCTATGTATAATGTATGTGAATTGTATTCATAAGTCACGCATTTTTATTTATACTTTTATGTTTGTTTGTACTCTCATACCCCGAGAGGGGGTCAAAGAGTCAATAAAATTCTACAAAATTCTACAAAATTCTACAAAAAATACTTACAAATTCAAGAGATTTTTGTTTTCCAGAAATGAACCTTGTTGAATTTCCTCCAGAAATGACGCTTCCAAGTACCTGTAATTAATTCATGGATTAAACCGGTATGTCAGATTCTCTGTATCGGCCGATAAACCAAATCATTAACGAGAATCGTTATGCTCTGTTTGTATCGTAATTAAGTCTTTTAAAAAAAAGAGGAAATGACATATCGCACATTGCTTTGCAATGCACTTTCGTTGTGATATTAGTTTTACGCCAATAAAAGTCTTAATGATGATGATAATAAAACTAGCAACACAAATTATGATAATAACAATAGTAATAATGATAGTAATAACAATGATGATAATGAAAATAATAATAATGATTGTTATCGTAATAGTAAAAGTAATAATTTTTATCGTAATAGTAAAAGTAATAATTTTAATTTTAAAAGATTTTTTTTTTCTTCATATAATCCGGAATATAAGATACCTCAGTCACACCAACAAGACCGCCCCCAGACCGAACAAAAAAGGTTATTACCAACAGTGGCCAAGAATCGTTCGTATTGGAATCGAGATGGAGTTGGTTTGGCTGTGTGGCTAAGGTATAAGACCCAGGCCACTCGAAAGCATTTGCTTAAGTTTAAGAAAAAGCAATTGTACACAACAGAAAAATCGATTATAAACAAAAATAAAAAAGATACTTACAAAGAAATCAAATAGGGCATCACCAGGGGCATGAGTTGATAACTAGTCCCTTCTGTGACTTCATCATTCGTCACAATACTTAAGGATGAATTGCACGGACCATCTAGCTCGTCACAGGTGAGAGATCTAAAGAAGATGATGGGTATAATTATGGATGAGTCTCCACTGCACAAACGGGGAGAGTTAAGGGACTAAACGTAATTTGTTCCAATGTCTGAGTGCACCAACACTTTCAAAAATGGACATTAACATGGAATGAAATATATAAAAAATAGGTTTCATCAGATTTGTCTTCATCCTAAACATAAAGCAATAACCTTCGAGTCAAATCAAATGAGTTCATCTCTGTGAAAGAGTTGTTTAAGCAATTTATTGATATGTTCACATCATAACTGCTCCCAAACCATACATTTTCACATTTCATCTTTTCAGAAATATAAAACCAATTCAAATATTACCTACCACAATTGCGTCTATTTAAGTGCATAACCTTGTAAATAAAACCTTGTGAAATACAGTCAAACCTGCTTAATTGACCACCTGTCTATAAAGACCACGCTTTTTGTTTCCCTTGCAAGTGGTTTCTCATTGAAACCTGTACTAAAGGAACCTGTCTAGAAAGACCACTTTTTGTGTTTCCCTTGAGTGGCCGCTATAGACAGGTTTGACTGTATATATATATATATTATATATTATTTACAATTTTCTGAGCTGGCGGGGGAGGAGCCTAAGATCCACCTGGTCCGGATGGCAGGAGTAGGATAGTGCATCACACTCACAGCCTTGAGGACATTGACCTTTAAAAAAAAAATCCAATCCATCAACGTATTAATTCGAAATACAAGTATTGAAATTAATTTACTATTTCCTGAAAATGTAAATTTATATTGTCATTCTATTGTTAAAAGTGTAATGTAATGGCAGTATCCTACTCGACTATGCCATGGTACTTTTACACATTAAACGACTCGTGTATACTACCATTCTTCTTCTTTATACTAATCATGCCAATATCAACAAATTGTCATTTTGTGTGTAGTAGTGTAAGTTTTTAATGTACTGTAATGCATCTTCCTTTTTTTTACCACATTGACTACTTTACCAGAATCTATACTGTCTACTTGATCAATTTTCACTGATTTATTTATTTATCCTGTCGTTGATGCTGTTATTGTATCGTTGTTGAAAGATCAACTGGTTTGAATTTGTAACTTCAATGTACACAAGCCTAATGTAATACCATACAGATTACAAGTAATATGCTGTACAAAAGTATGAATGATACCATATGTTCATTTGTGTAATTACCACCAAAATAGTGAATATCACATACCACAGAATTCCTCGTCGTCTTGTTCGGGACAGTGTATGATGTCATCGCACACGTGATCAAGACTGATACAATAGGGTTGCCCATGACATCGGTATGATCCATCCGGGCATTCATACACATCTACGTTCGATGTATACAGGGGTGGAGGTTCAGAGATATGAAACAGAAAAATACATTAACTCTTTTTATGCCACATAATAATCTCCATGTGCCAGCTTGCGTTTATCATTGGATAGATATACCAACGGCTACAAGATTCGTTTCGTTTTCTTTTATGGACCTAAGAAACTACTAAATGGATTTTAAAAGATGGCACAGAATAGTTCTAAAAACCCAGTTTCACAACATACTTAGAGCTCGGACTATACAACTACGACGTAATTAAAGGTTAAAAGAAAACTTAAATTGTCGAATTCGAACCCCAAAATCAATGCTATCATCCAACCTAACATGTCAATATCTTTCTGGAATCTTTAACAAAATGGCTCTGTTACTGCGAATTTCTTTCAAATTCCCAATCGACTAGTGTTTACACATCTTATTATAAATTGAATCCATCCATTTGATCTAATGAAAATCGTTAACCAAAGTCACCGCAAAAGGCTTCATCTTCTCCGGAGGGGCAGTCCATTTTTCCGTCGCATCGATATCGGAGGGGGATGCAGTAAGAAGAGGGGCACTTCAGGTATGACTCTGGACACTCAAAATTACCTGTACAAAATGAATATTTAAAGAATGTTAATTGAGAACAATATGTGACCGAAATACTAATGCAAATGTGTAAAATGTCCTTTGAATTCCTATAAGAAAAAAAACAACATGAAGCCCTTTTTGTTTAACTTAATGTGTCCTGTATTCATCATAACAGAGTTTAAGTTCTCACTACAGCTGTAAATGAACTATTGAAAACCATGACTCTTATTAAACTGATAAAAATGCCCTACACTTCAAAGTCGTCGTTAAACTCGAATACAAAATCATAATGATGCCAAAAACGAAGGGAAATAAATTATAAAGCGTTTAGATTAAGCATTTGAACACTCGTAAATACTGAACATCATTGAAATTAAAATGACGCCTACCACAGGCTCTTAAATGTGTGACGTCACGACATCCGGTGAAGAAGCCATATTCATCTAGTTCACGAAGACACCGTGATGTGTGTGATGCGCATGCTCCGTTATTGCACGTGATATATGTAGCCGAATCGCAGGCATCACCCGGAGTGCTATAAGCTGTGCAAAAGAATTGAATAATCGAAACATTTCATTTGGCCAATAAATCGAACTACTATCATTTTCAAATGTGTTCATACTTTTTAAGCAAAGTGTTTTCTTGACAAATTGAAAGCTTACCCGAGGCTCACCGACATAGCAAAAAGGAATGTATGCAGAATGGATTCCGAGTATTGCAGTTCATTCATTAATAACAGGCTAATGGAATCGCTCGTCACAAGTTCTCCAAGAAAGAAACATCCATAAATTGTAATATGTTAGTAAACCGGTATAGGCTATAAGTCTAATGATGCATAATGTAGGCTATCATTTTTATAATAAGGTAACACTTTGGGAAAGACAATACGGTGAAAAGTATGCTTTATCTAAAGACCATCTCGCCTTTCCTATAATACATTTTCAGGTAGGATCAATATATTTGTAACATCGATCAGTAATGCAGACAATAAATTACGTTACAACTAGAAGCTGGATGATTTTTTTTTGTATCTAAGATGAAAAATACACTCTTTGACCGGGTTAAATACTCAGTAGTTGTCCGGGTAGTAGTAATTCGGATTGGATTTGGTGATGCATGAGATCACAGAGTGATACTCACCACACTCAGATTCATCCTCGTTCGTATTTCCTATGCAGTCGATCACACCATCACAATGAACCTGCCTTGGAAAAAGCGAACCGTCGTAGCATTGGAAGGCAGAATGAAAAAGCTCCAACACTGTGTGGGGGGAAATGGGATAGAATAGCATAAACTTGTGCTTGGGCTTCTATTATGATAGTGTTGTTGTTTGTTGTTGTTTTTATTTCTGTATAATAAAATCAGATGAAATACAAACAACGTAATCATACAGAGAAAAGGGACGAAATACGGCTGGTAGTCCATTTTCAGCTGCAACTGTATTGTTGTTGCTGGTCTTCATGGTGCTACAAAAGTGTGGAGGGTAGAATTTGAATTCATCCCCTTACAAATAGAATAGTTTGAAGTTGAAAAAAAAATTGCCCGAAATATCTAAAATAGAATAGGTTTACAGCATTACAATAGTTTTGCCTTACGTCGTTAGAACTGTTTGAAGTTGACAAGATCTGCCGAAAACCTCCAGGACATATTTTGACAGAGAACCACGAATTCAGAATGCAATCAGATTTAACTTGATTAGAAAGCGGTATTTATGTTTAAATTGTATTCCTATTACACCTTATGTTTCATACCAAGTCACTATGCCTTTTTTGCATTTTCTAATTAATTATTTCACAGCAAGATTTTGAGATTGAACAACTTTTGTTAATGTCGAATGTCATAATAATTTAATGACCGAACATGAAAGATTCAACGATTATCTCTTTAGCCTTAAAATTCTCTTTGTATATTACATTGTCCGCTTTAGTACAGTAATTTAATTGGTCTGAAATATATAACTGCCCCTTATCCTATCACCACCATAGGGAACTTCGGACAAATCAGACCAAAGACTAAAAAGTTTAAAATATCGTATCTATACCTAGAACCAATTAACACCAGATTGACATAAATATGATAAAATAGGACCTGCATGGCTACAGAGAGTCACCCAACAATGTAAACGTTCTAAATTCCTAGTATTTGAAGTATAATTGTTACCACAGCCGGCTTCATCTGATGCATCGTAGCAATGGCTGATGAAATCACATCTCTTGCTGACTGGTATACACTGACCATTGTTACATGCAAACTCATCTTCAGTACAAGGGGGTAAGGCTGAAAGAAAAACAAGATTAAATTCGATCTAAATTATACCTGTTGTTGCTGTATTTTAAAAGGAAAAATATAGTCGTTACCGCCCCTGTTCTTTGATTGATAACAATTGGGCGATTTTGTTTTCTTAAGCCATCAACCCCGGGGAAACCGGATAGGTATTGCTTGCATTCTTTTATACCTCTGACAGTCCTATGTTCTAACATGACTTTGTTCGGACGGGAACTTGACCTAATGTCTTTGGGATCGACAGAAGGCCTAAGCGGAGATCGGTCAAACGCGACCGAATTATTTAAGGGTTCCCCTACTGTTTCGGTTCAGTCTCATGAAAGTTTTGTCTCGTTGACCTTACCTATAGGCTTCGACAGCGAGCTCGATTATTGTTTTATCGCCGACCTTAGTTCTATATCACTAACCCTTTGAAAAGTAAAACAGGATTACGATTATTATTTCCGTGGGCACGGATATTCGGTCCCGAGGACCCCAGCAACAGCATGGGCTGTCGCCATTACAACATTTTTCACATTTCCATGAGCATGCTTATCTTTAACCTTGCGTGAGAGACGAAATAAAATCACAAGCTTGAAGGCTGTGCTGTAGCACTTGTTGTTGGAGTCGAGTTGGTTCAGTCGGTAAAGCGTCTGCCTGTCGAACCAAAGATCTCGGGTTCGAATCCAACCCAGGCGGATGACTGAAGCATGCGTTGTGTGTTAACGTGCCCCTCCCCTTGTTACATAGACGCAGGCTATGTGAAGTGGAAAACTCTCCGTCCCACGGATAGGACATGAAATGCAGGCCCCGTGTAGAGGAGATTCACCACCTGTGTACGTTAAGAACCCACTGCGCTATTCGTATAACAGTAGGGGAAAATCCCGAAGTAGTGATCCACCTGCACACCTCCGGCCAAACAGTTATACCGGGAGGAGAGACCCGAGGGTTACAGTGATTCAGTTCGCCTTTCACCTCCCAGGCATAGGTGACGCCAAATCATTAATAATAATAATAATAAAAATAACAATCGGGGTGTTGGAACATTAATTTGGCTTAAAAGAAAAACAATTATTCTCACTTACAACATTCACTTTCATCCGAGTTATCCATACAATGCGGGATGGAATCGCAATAGAAGGATATCGATATGCATGATCCGTCACTGCATCGAAACTGATCTGAATTACAAACTGAATCAGAAAAAGAAAAAAGTGAAATATTATCATTTAGTCAAATACCTTTTGTCACAAAATCGAGTCATCATTCTTATTCACTTTTGATAATTATTTGCATACGTTGTTCCTCAATTATGAATAATCAATTTCTTTCAATGCTAAACTTCAATATGAATGCGAAAGAAAGAGTGTCAATATTTCAACACTCTTGCAGGCAGGAGTTTAGGCTCTAGGGATACATTTTAGAAATCCTTATCCTAGTTATCCCGGGCTCCTTTTTGTTTTAAATACTGATCTTGATGGTTTTTAGTGTTTCCTGATACTATAACAGGTATAAGGGGATGAATGTCATAATGAAATCATGTGCACACCGCAACGAAATACAGAGGAGTATTATAGACAACAATTATATTATTTTAAATGTATAGAGTCATGAAAATTTGAGATTTGAGATTTTATAAGTGAATTTATTTGATTTGTTCTATACCTTCTTGACAACTATTTTCATCGCTCCCGTATAAACAGTCCGTTACCCCATCGCAAACAAGGGCCTTACTGATGCATTCACCCGCAGAACACTGGAAAAGTCCAGTCCCGCAGTTGCTGACAGAGTCTATATGAATTGATAGAATGACAAGTTTATTTTTCACTTTATCGGACATAACAGTGCAATTGAACTTGAGATATGTAATAACAAAGATGACTCAATTTCATGTAAGTATGGCTAACTTACAAGCTTCTGTTAAAATAATAATAGTAATAATATTAATCAGTTTTAATATAGCTCTTATTAACATCACTAAGAGCTTCCAAACTTGGAGATTATTACCCCGGCTTTAGCTGTGCTGCCATTACGGCGCTCTAGCATTCCAAGTAATTAATTCCTTCTGGGTACCCATTTACATCACCTGGGTTGAGAGTGGCAAATGTAGATCAATGTCTTGTCAAAGGACATTAGTGGCGCAGTAGTAAAGATGTGACATGCGTGTCAATGCAGTGTAAACAAGGTAAATTGGACGGATCTGCTACGAAAGCGAGGTGTCTATGTTTGGTGTAAAGGACAGGGGTTTATAGGTGACATTAATATTTTGCATATATGTATTTGCATATAAAGAATAGTACAAGACAAATCGTAATACATATATGAGTATTCGTAATCGGTTGTATATCATTCAATATAATGTTCTTACTATAGCACTTCTCACTGTTACACATATAGAACAGATTCCACTCGAAGACTTTCAATTGAAAGTACGAAATTATCGATCAGAAATGTAATTTAAACATATATGACTATTTCTTGCTATCTAAGAACAACAAAACATAGAGAAGTATCTTACCTGTTGACGGTAAATTTATTAGTAATTCCCTTAATAGATCTGTAAAAATCATGATAGTAAACAAAGTAAATATTATTGTTATAGCATTCAGATTATGTATTTCAAAGTTTATTAGCAATATCAATTTGAAGAGAGAAACGTTAAAATAAAGTCTGTAACTTAGAATGTAGCATGGAAACGAAACGTAGGCGTTGTGCAAATAAGAGTCACCCCTTGTTCATTTAAAAAATGTGTTTGGGTGGGTGTGTGGGTGTGTCAGTGTATCTTTTATTCATAAGCATACTCATACCCTTTTCAAACCATCATACTTTTCTTCTTAATTTTGACTTCACTATCTTTTTATTTTGTATGCACATTCCAAAACTGGGAACTAATTAGCACAGCAATTAATTTATAATTTATTTATTGTTTTTTTTTTATCTCATCTTTTTAAACATACATAATTATGTGCATAAATGTGATATTTTACATTTGATACATTTTCCGTTACAGTATATTAGATATATGAATACTTAGCCAAGTGTGGGTGTGTGTGTGTGTGTGTGAGGTTACATATGTGTGTGACTAGATTTAATCACTTTACCAAGTGTTGGGTTTGCTGCTGTTTCACAAATGAACTGCTTCGTTTCAGGAGATGCACACGCTACGTCATGCCAGAGATTGGTCGACAGATCTGTCGAAGTGGCTGAATCGAAGACTAGCATTGTGCATGCTTCAAGTAAACCTCCATTAGGCTGCCTCTCACCTTCCGTTCCTCTGCAAATTAAAAAGAAAAATTACAATGCTTTAGGGGTTTATAGAAATGCATTCAAATTGAAAAATCCGTTATTTTAGCGATCAGCTAATTTTAGAATGCAACTTTTAATACGAAAATATGCGCTTTCGACTTTATTTCGCTGACTAAACAAGAAAATTGTTCAAACGTCATCCATATATTCTACAAAGAATACTGAGCTGAATCACAGCAATGATTCTGAAAAATGAATAAAATTTAGGGAAATAAATAGTAATATTTACTTTGTGATGATAATAATAAATACTACATTTCCCAAAGTTAGCTGTTAAACAGGATACGAGAAAAATAAGTGGCTTACACCCAGTAAATAAGATCGATTGATCGATCCGTATTGAAAAAAACAAATCAGAAACAAGCCACAAATATGTTTAAATAATTGAAATTTCTCCCAGGAAGCATTACATTTATAGAAGAAAAACAAGGTTTAAAATATCACAAATTAATGCGAAAAAAATACTTTCCATCACGTGACTTACTGAGGAGGATGGTACCAATCTGTGTAAGACATAGGGGTGCCGTCATTCCAATAGAAAACTCCACGTTCATCTCTTCTGCCGAGACCTACGATCAAAATGTGACAACGGTTCAGTCGTTAAATTTTTCATAGGTTTATAGATTTGCCTCCTAAAACAAAAAATGCTTTGCTAATCTGTATTAAAATAAAGACATTTACATCATCTGAACGGTAGAGAAGCAATACGATTGGTCCATTTAGGACTCTTCTTGTAAGGACTGCTTACACGACCATGCTTTAACAATCTTGACAATTATTTGCTAATGCCTGAAGTGCTCGCAATTGCACGATGCAAAAAGAGTCAAAAGGGGTCAATTGAACAGTCAGAGAGACGGTCGTTATTGGAGGACAATGGATACTCTCCGTTTACGAGAAAATTTCGCAATCAGTAAACACCGTGATCTGAGCCATGCTACCAAATACGACCCTGCGTAAAGCCGTATAATGAGTGTTCAATGTTAAAGTGCCACATGCAAACTGGACACAATACTTTAAGTACACCAATACTTTCCTATATACGTCTCAGTCTCTGTCGCTTCCCATTGAGAAGAGATCATATAATGTAGAAAGACCATCTCGTCTTGATCCCGAATGCTGACTAGATGACCCTTAGGGTTCTCCTGGCATACCAGTTCTGCCTCGTTCCATGTACGTGCTTCTGAGTTGATATAGAGCCGGTAACATGAGCCTTGGAAAACATCCCATCCATCAGGACATGTGTGATCTATGATTTGAATTTTTTAAAAAATATAAAGTTATATTGGTCAAATGACGATGGTTGATCCGGTGACAATTGCTCCGCGGTCATCATCCTACATTAAAAGCATTTCTAACCTCAACCTTGGACCAAGCATCACCGGGTCACTATGGCAACACACTATTTAACCGGTAGAAGGGGTAATGATAACGATTTTGGGGACCCATTATCAAATGTATTGTGAGTCTCTTCTCGTAGCTTTTCTTGTGTCATGTTGCCAATACAATTCGTACCATTTTTGTTAAAGATCGAGGTATTATATATAGGAAACTTCTTATTTTTTTGTGTGTGGATCGTATAGAAAATCTATTAAATGAAGAATAAGTTTTGAGGTTAGTCGCCGGACAATATCTAGATCCCCCGAAAAACTTACTGTTTTTACTGTTGATCACATCAGGAATAAGAAGATATGACGAGTAGTCAGCTAAGAAACCGGAACCACTTCCGATGCTGTCAGAATGGAACTTGATCTCCATTCGGTTCAATGACGACACAACTAATCCAGAGGGTTTCTTCTGATGGCAGAATCGCCCAAGTGAACGTTGAGATGACATATCCATGATGATCACGTAGTCCTCATCGCATCCTTCTTCCAAGGACTTTACATCGAGTTCGACGAAGTGCAAACTGATCTGAGTCCATGGTTTGGTGGCGATGTCCCAGGAGAGGTCCAGATCGGGAGGATATGAATCGAAGTAGCCCGGAGACATCAGAAACCCAGAGCTTTGCTTGCAGGAGATATAATCCTCAGAGGTACCTTCAGTTCTTACGCTACACCCGGGTTTATCTTTAATAAAATTCAAGTCATTACTTACAATCACTACAAGAATATAATTTCTATACCTGGAAAGGTAAATTACAATAATGATCACAATAGAATGTATGTCAATAAATTGTTCGGGGAATCAAGCCGCTAGTGAGATTTCTTCAGGATTTTCTCACTGTGTATAGGTTTTTGAACAAAACGAAACCTTACAGCTCCTTAATTAATCCCCCATCCCTCCATAAGGATCTGCGTCATAATACCTACACATTTCTGCGCTATTAGCTCTCAATCTTAATCTTAACTATTTTTTCCCAAAATTAAGATTCGGACGGTAGGTGCAGTATTTAAAACCAGCAAAAGGTCTTGCGATTAATATGCCTAATTTGATCATTTATTATTTTTGCTTTTGATGTTCATATCCAAATCTCTTGGTTCTCCAAAATGAGAAGACCTGGTATATAACTAAAAGGCTTAGGACAGGGCTTAGGAAACGTCCGACAGTGCCAACATACCTACAGAGCCATAGACAACTATGGCGCTTGAGATCCCGGTGAGCAATCCTGACAATAAGGTCACTGATGGATTTGAAGATGATGAGACAAAGGCAGATGGGACGTGACTGAGGTCAAAGGACACGTCCGTCTCACTGACTGAGTCACTGATCGAGAGAATACCATCTGACTTCCCGCTCCTGTCAACCTCAGGCTTGAAGGGAGAAAACAACATGTTTCGTCGCGATTTTCTGCAATTGTTCGTGTCATACGTACTTTATTGCATTTTAGAACTTTTCAGAAGTAAAAATCCGAAGAGTTATGGTATGTAGACATGTTCAATTTCAAGTTACCAAGTACGGTTGAGTCATGACACTATGATATATTATTGATAGATAATGTTTTAATGTTCTCTAAACTTAATTGATCAATCATGGACATTGATCTCTAAAGTTCTGATAAGATATAAATTGTGTCTATCAAAAATAAAGCATATTGTCACAGCCATTCTATGAACAGAGATAAGAAACATTATTCCAACTTTGTGGCGAACGATGTATTTGGTCTGATCCAATCTCTAGATAGGGCTATTGACGAATTTACTAAATCTCAGATGTGTCCTGTAACGTAACGTATAGCTTGAACTTGCCCCTAAAATAACCAAATCCACGGACTAAAAAGTTCTCTACAAAGGACATGTTGTTTTCGTGAATGAAGACGGTTGAAATGGAACCTTATCTCATTTTACATTGTACAAGATAATACAATATATTTATTATTTGCTTTAAATCTGGATTAAAAAAAAAGGAAATTTATCATCTACCTTTACTTAGGAACCATGTTTAAAGTAATGTTTAAGACATTCGATATCACCAAACATGGCTTTAAAGCCCCACTGCACTACTTGTAGCTACTTGCTCCCTCTATATCGAAAACAATGCCCAAAGCGGTGCTCATTGGTCCCCCATTATCCTCTTTTTCTTATGTTAATTGAGAGCTGAGTTGATGAGATAACACCCTGTCAGTGACCACGCTAAGAGGTATTATCCCCCAGGCCAAACTAGTGCAGACAGGCTTTAAAAGATGAAAATCTTTAAATACCTGAAATCCATGGAAAATGAACACGACATATTGGCCTGCTGGCAATCTGATTTCCTGATGGCACATAGCACGAGGAGGGAATGTTCTTGATTGGTCCAAGGCTATTTCCGTCGCTATTTCAGGGGAAAGATACGCCGATGAGCAGTTCTCCTCGCAGTATCGAGACGCACAGTCTGCGAAAAGAGAACATCGAAGAGGATAATATTATTTGCACTACATAGAACTGACGTAGAGCATGGCGACGCGATGGCTCATTGGTAGAGCAGTGGTCTCGAAACCAAGTGGATACGCTAGTGCCTTTGGTAAGGCTTTAATTCTTATCCCCAAGTCCTTCGAAAAAGAGTTGAAGCGTTCGGTCCTCTGGTTGCTTTCTTAGCAGTCAGGTAAAACAAACAAACAAAACAAAAACTGCGTCAGCACCTGGCACAATCAAATTGATTCTCCGTGTCCAGCGGGTATATTATAGGTGAGGGACATTGTGCATCGTAACTTGTAAATAAGGTTAATAAGTTGAAAATTCGATTTTGTATAAAAAATATTTAAAAACTCTTACCAATAATATGACATCCTATAAGCTCCAGTCGGAAACACAATTTGCCGTTCCAGTCAGTTGGTAGTACCCAGTATCGTGTAGCTATGATTCTTTCTGGGAGAGATACTTTACACATCGCCGTCTCGCAATCAGAAATATCCTTTACATGTAGTGTAGATTGAGACAAATTGATACGTCTAAATAAAAAGGAGTATTCATTTCATCTTCCAAAAACACACCGAACAAAATGAGGAAGAAGTAGTAATAAGGCGGAAATCAAATACCATACAGAGATACACCAAAAATAAAATCACATATTACGCACCCCACCACCACCACCACCACCACACACATTCTTCTTTTTCCTTTCGGTCTTGATTACCCCCCCCCCCACCCAAAATATATTATAGATCAGCCAAATGTTTAAGTAAAGTTTACGGTAATTTGAGATTCCCCTCATTGGAAACCACTTCTACACGAGATTTCCGGCAACATTTAACTCCTTTCTCTGGAATTGATTTCCTATTTGAAAATGTCTAGAGAATTAAGCACTCACGAATTGAAATATGTGTGAGACACCATCTGACATAGCCGTCAGGTTGAACGAAAGAATCCGTGCATCATCACACTGCTGGATGATGACATCCTGAACTAAGGTACGGCTCCCGAAGAAAACTTCTACCCAATCACCATCGTAGCTTGAAGAGCGCCCTCCCCAACCTGTCAGTGGTCTGTGCTCGTAAGGCCAAAGCCTCAGATTTTCCAATCCCGACTCTGATTCGTTAAGAGCTCTATGCATGTGACTATTTGTTAATGCCAGAATGCCTGAAGCCAGCCCAAGATCAAAATGACAACCTGTGCATCAAGGGAGAAGAAGACATATTACAATATTAGTTGTTGAGACATAGATCAACCTACATTTGGGCAATAAATTCGAAATCCCATGCGTGAGTCTGACTTTTTTTTGTAAGGCTGTTCAAGTACGTTTCTTTTTAATCATAACTCGGTTTTATTCTTAAACTGCCTGTTCAAAGAAAATCATAAATATGGCAAATAACGTTTCACTATAAACTGGTAAGCTAACAGATGGCCGTCGTACAAGTTTTTAGGTCAACTACATATCGGGGGATTTATAAAAATACAAATAAAACCACCTCCATACCATCTGGGATATGCGAGACATACGCCAGGAAAATAACGACGTTTTAATGCCCTCACAATATGAACCAATCCTGCCCAAGCAGACGACATCCCATAAAGAATGAACATAATTGCAATGCTAGTATTTCTCAAATTATAATGACTTTAGTGTATATAAATGTAATGGATTTTCACACCATTCAAAAGGGGATATGAAACCGATTCTGATAACTAAATTCTTTTGTTTGTAAACACATAGGATATGGGTTAATGAAAAATCAAAGAAACTACACTTTCAAATTAAAAAAAACAACAGGAATGATAACATGGACGGCATTTGTTCCCTCTTGAAACACCGACATACCGCAGAGCTTTACATGTGCTATGCCGGGGCTGTATTTAAGCGTTTTTGTAATTGATAATAATCATTACGTCGAATGTTTCCGAGCATTGAATTTTGATAGCATTGTCCAATCAAAGTTTCACCTTTGCAATAATGACAACTTTTTTTTTTTTTAATCAATGAACCTTCTCTTTAAAGGTGCGAACGTTTAAAAATGCCCCAAAACTTTTCAATTCTTAGTATAGGGAGGAATGCATTATGAAATGAATTGGAATACGGATTAAAAATAATAAACTTGAATCGGAATGACATTACGAGTAAAACTAGGTTTCCGAAACAGCTAGGCCTTTCTTTGTTTCCGAAACAGCTAGGCCTTTCTTTGTTTCCGACACCTAAAACATGTAAGTGTGATTATGTACTGGCCACTGACCGGTGCCTAAGAACTTTCATTGAGTTCATGGTGTGCCTAATCGCACACACATTGGCAAGAAATGCCTCGAAGTCTCAGGTCATGGGTTACGGTCACTTTTCCACTTGCGATACGATAAAAGTCGGTGGAGAAGTATGATAATGACGACAAACAAACATGTCGAAATCAACGAAGGGATAAACATTTCGCCCACCACTTTGACATCCAAGGATCTCGAAACGCAGAGACAGAAGATTAGGATCTTTGATCCTCGGTGTAATGCGAATGTGACTAGTCAATCGAGGCCGTACAAAGAGAATGAGAGACACTGACTCCGGGTTCCACATTCCATGAACTATCTGTAATATGAAGAAAAAGAAGGGGGAAAAAATCGCCCTTTTCATCAAAACAGTTCTACAGTGGTGTGGCGTACTGATAACTTGATAGGGGTCGAATCCCTTCCAGAAATCTAAAATTGAACAGTAACAAATTTAAAATTTAAATTTAAATTTCGAGTTAAAGTACTGGCGTATAGGCAAATTACTTTCCCCGGGCTTGATAAGCGTAGGTATAACGCAATAGACCAGTTCACGGTTAGCTCATTACTGCAATAACCCCAAATATCCACAGATCTTCAAAATATGAAGATCGTATCCCACTTTGTACATTTTGAAATAATCACACCTACAGCGAAGGAGATAGCTTTTGTTTCCCCTTTTCAAATAATACTTCCACCTGTGTATCATGGAGTGCACTGAATGTGCATGAATGAATAATGATTGCATAACTTTCATGAGCACGTATCCAGTATTTCGTCTCCATGTATTTCAAAATTTGTTCTGCAATGACCTGTATCTGCTCATGCTCAGACTGCAACCGTGAACTGGCTTGTATAGCGCCTCGTGTGCAACGTAAATTGGTTCGGAAGTGACGTAGCTAGGTCGATTCATTCTTTAGGTAAATATGTTACATGATAATGAGTGAGCATGGAGACACTAGAAGGACATTTTATCAACTTCTACTCTCCTTTTCTTTCCCATCTCCCTTTCTTCCCCTCTGTCTCTCTGTCTCTCTGTGTCTCTCTGTCTATCTTGATCTAAATAGTTTGGCACCTTACCTCTGCACTCTCATCCTCGAAAGTGATGAGAAGTGATTCAATCCAGGTTCCTACACTCCCCGATCCGCCCTGGATGAGGATTCCCGTGATGTAGTGACCTCGGTCAAAATTTACCTAGAGCAAAAAGACAATAATGATGATGATGATATGATAATTATGGTGATAGTAATATTAACAGACCTGGGGGTGTTTCACACAGGTCATAAGTTGAACTTATCTCTAAGTTGGACTGAACAATTATGGAAAGCCGTTAGTATCTTTGAAAATATTTTAAAAGTTATTTTAAAAGGCATAAAATGTTGATTCAAATCATTCATGTTTTCTACTATTAAGAAGATGACATGTTCTTGATGTGGAATTAATATAAAGTCAAAAATATTTGAATTTCAGCGTTTGAATGTATTTTATTTTAAGGCTACAAATGGCTCTCCATAACTTTTAAGTCCAACTTAGAGTTAAGTTCGACTTAGGATCTTTGTGAAACACCCCCTGGATAGATAAATCTCCTTCTGGAAAGAAATCATAAATCGTGAAGCCTGTGGTATATCTATCATTGTAATATGTGTGTCAAAGGATATTATAAAGAGTTAAATAATGGGACTATTTGGTTCCTGTAGGCATTACCAGAATAGTAGAGTCATCTACATCCGGGTCAGGTATCCATGACGATGTTCCATGGAGCCTAGCTTGACTTGGGCTATGTGTCTTATCTCTTTGACTAGTAGCAGACAGACTGTTATCCGGTATCCAACCGCACTCCATTCCAAGAGGGATGAGACAATGACCTGTACAAATGGTTACCAGTCACAAAAATGAATGTCATGATACCATTGTTGTATTATTCTCTTGTCCGGTGGTTGATTGCAACATTTTCTGACTTTTTCTGTTCTCAATTACTTATAGATCTCTCGTTTCTTGGTTTTCCTATTTGTCTTTAATGTTTTAATTTTACCTCTTGAAGAAAGAAAAATATTCTTGAATAGTCTCAATGTTTAAAAATGTAATTCATCCTGTTGGAGATGGCTGCCATCTTCCTTAAAATATTAGTGACCAATATGCAGACACCAACAAAACGTGTATTCGACTCAGAAACTGAACTTTGCAAGCCTGAAGTGCTCATGTTATTTGCTTCCTCAAAAAGGGGCAACTTGTAAAGTAAAGTTGAAATAGTAACAGTGATGTTTAGACATTGTTGTCATTCTATGTGATGATATTTTCTCCTTATCAAGATAATTAAGGCCCTATGTTGTCAATAGTTACAAACAGCTCTGAGCAAGATGTAACAAACCTTCCCCTTCGATAGGTCTTATTTCGATTGCAAGTCCGGCTCCTATTCCTGATGAATCAGAAATGAACCTTATCCAGACTTTGTCTGACCAAACCACGAAATCTGATGGAGTAAGGAGGCCTGTGAATCTGCTCGCGACACTATTTGTGTCGTTTGAATCAATGCCCTTTCCAACTGACAGGACGTCTCCTTGATCCGTCAAACCAAAATTGATGAATCGGAGGAGGACACCGAAACCAGGTGGTACTTCGATGTTCCATTCAATGAAGACGTTGTTTTCGTACGGCATCGGGTAGGTTGGGGATTCCAGCTTATGGACATCGTTGACATCGAGAACAATTGGCACTAAAGGTGAATTGAAAATATTATTAAATACAGATTTCGTCATCTTTTTAATCGATCATCTGACTGGATGCTTTGTTTGATGGTGTTTTTACCTGATTGCTAGGAAAGCGTGTGTATGATTTTAAGTAAGTAAGCGGGAGATCGACTGCCTTAAGTCCTCTCCGAGGGACCTAGTAATACGGAGCATTGCCTTAACAAAGGGAACTATAGTTCATTGACTTGGTCTCCAACCCGGGATCTCTCGGTTTCGAGACCACTGCTCTAACACTGAGCCATCGCTCGTGATTTTTCATGAACACAATGTACGGTTCTGTGACATAAATAGCTACAAATAATTGTATCACCTGGCCAAAATTAACCGTTTCTGCTTCAATTAATCGAAATTATGGTTTTAAGATATTAACTTACAATTAGCAACTTAATCTAAGAAATATGAAACCGAAAGTTGTTTATTCTGGTTATCAGTCACCTCTGATGCTCTGTGTTGAGTCAGATCTCTTTTTGTGTTTTGTATTGTGTTGTGTGTACTATGATGTTCATTTTTTAATCTATTTTATTCGTTAATGTTTCATTTAAAATACAGGGTAAATACTTTAGAACAAAAATACACTTTTGAAGTGCGACCTGTAGGAATATTACATATTAAATAGCATAGAAAATTCAAGAATTACTTTAAATGCATGAAATACATTTAAATTTATAAACTACACAAACATTATGTTTTTAGGACCTTAATTATACATTGAGACTTTTAAGCTTATACTTAATTAGGCAAGATATCATGTATACGATTTATTATTGATTCACTTGATGACGATCTTACTGTTCATATGTCCCGCTCGTTCTTGCCTCAATTAAACAAATCCCTCCCATCAGTTATGAGATTTGAATATTACAAATATATAGTCGATTTAACCCATTTCGAAAAGAGGTGTTAAGTCCTTTTTCAAAGCTTACTGAATCAATTTAAGATGATATTGCTTGTCAACTCGTCTGGGATAATCATCGAATAAACGTGAATAATAAGGTACAGGTATTGTTTTTGTTTTAAACGGGTACGGTTTGTCAACGATATCCTTTAAAAAAAAGTGGTCCGTAGTTTCTCTCATGTTATTATTTTTAACATAACATTTACTTTAAAATAACTTGATTCAATATTAATTCTTGTGTAATATTGTTCGATCAGGTTTTAATGATAAGTGTTATACGAATCGGCGATGGAATCTAAATGCATTATTCCTAAAGAATTGCCAACTTACGTGTTATGGCGGAGATTTCTAGTTTGAATCCACCATTCCCGTTTGTTGCGTCGGATGCGAAGTTGAGGTAAATGGCGTTTGTCTCGGTGTAGTAAACATCTTGGAGTGCACTTAAAGAGGTTAGTCTATTTACACGAATAATCCATGTTCCATCTGTGTGAAGATATTTATCATCATAGTTAAGTTAATGCCCGTCGCACATGAGGCGTCATTAGGGATTTTTAGATTTGCACGCCGACATAGTGGACTGCTACGTGTGACGTCCTTTTCAGGCATTGTGACGTCCTTATAAGGCACACGTAGCAGTCCAATATGTCGACGTGCAAATCTAAAAGTCCTTGACGCACCATGCATGTGTGAGGGAACAAAAGTTAATGCGATCTAAAGAGGGCAATTAATGGCACGCGCGCGTGCAATGCCCGTATCACACGAATCGTCCATTCGATTGCGTCATTACTTACGCCAATCAGGCCTTTAAAGGCAATCCAATGCACACCTACATTTATAACAGACCAACCACTCATTTGGGGGCCCATTGCTTTTTCTCTGATTTAAGTGATTTTTCTCAAATTCTCAAACTTTTCCCTGACTGCATGGAAAGGGGAACCATGCATCCCTCCAGTTTAACACATATTTCCAGGATAGGTAGTACCCCTGCGGATGTCATAAAGCATTAAACCCAGCCAGTGGGGGTGTTTCACAAAGACCCTAAGTCAAAGCCAACTCTAAGTTGGACTTAAAACTTATGGAGGGCCATTCATAGCCTTAAAATAAAATATATTGAAAAGCGAATAATCAATTATTTTAGAATTTGTATAAATTCCACATCAAGAACATAATATCTTTTTGATAACAGAAAAAAAAAATCAACATTTTATGCCTTTTAAATAACTTTTACAAAATGTTTTCAAAGATGCTAACGGCTTTCCATAATTGTTAAAGGGATAGTTGAGTTCTGTTGCAGAGGGCGCTACACAAGATAATTCTTCATATGAACAAATTTCGTGCATCTGCTCACGCGGTCTCGCTCCGCGATCTACAACCCGTGAAATCGTCTTTGAAAATGCGCTAAGTATGCAAAGAAATGCTCCTACAAGGAAAACAAACTTTGAATTCACACCATCTCGGGTGGAAATCACATATTCAAATACTGTTCTTTCCACTGATACCAATTTCGAACTGATTAGTAGACTGGAAAATAGGGCCTTTTCGTCTTCAATAATGGACAACAATCATTCAATTTGTGATTTCTCTATATGGAGGTCACAGGAAAATTCACCTTTTTCACTGGGGTTGTGTACTTCAACGAGATAATGCTCATAACTGCGACTTGTTATTGGGCCATCTCGGGCGCCAAAACAGAGGATATGTAATCCCCGTCTGATGTAACACATAATTTGATTGGTTGTCGAGAAAGTAGGGCCAATTTCAATCCCCCAAAAATAGCTTTTACAAACTTACACATCGACCTCTATAATATATGCAAGTGCGTAAGCGAAGTTTTTACACAGCGGACAATGATGCTAACACACCGTGCTCGCAGCCGTGCGTATTTCTACCACCAAATTTGACTCGGCTCCGGCGATGGAAAAGACACATTTTACGTTGATTTCAGCAATTTAATGAAGGGAATTTAGATATTATGGACGATCTTTTACTAAACAGGTGTGTAGGGATTAGATTATATCTCTCACGAGACACTGGACTCTTTAATTTTCCTGAAATTTAGCAAATTAATGGCACTCGAACTCACTGCATGAGCAGATCTAAATATTCATGGTCGATCTGCTAGTAAAGGAATCGCGTATTCATATTGCAGGGTGATCCAGCCCATCTTAGACGGAGGGATGACAATGGACTTATGCATTGTGATGTGCATCTGTATCTACTAGACATACATAATATTTTCCTGTTTTGTTTTCCTTTTTTGGGAGAAGAAGAGGGGAGAGAGAAACAGAGAGAAAGAGAGTGAGAGTGTAGACAAGTCACGCACGCACAGCGGTCTTGACATTCACACTCTCACCAGTTTTATACGATAAATCCCTATTTCATAAAAATCGACGAGTCCGGTACCTTGGTGTTACGCTCTAGTGCACTCGAACGCTGGTCGTCTGTGTGGGAGGTACACAAAATGACTCATTGATCTTTTGGCCGAATGTGGGTCAAGTTTGTTCATATGTTGTGAGATAATGAAAAACTGAGTGTCAAATTTGAAAGAACATAATATTTAAATGACAAAATCATCTTTGTTTGATCAAAATCGGTTCAGAGACGGCTGAAATATAACAATTTCTAATACTTGTGTACCACCACAAATATTAGATTTTTGAAACATTTGAAAAAACCGTTGAAAAAACGAAATAACGTCTTTTACGTCGTATTTCAGCCAATGCCGATGTTGGCTTTTTTTTGTTGGCATTTTCGCGTTGCTTATATTACCCATAATTAGCCGGCTCATGAATTGTAATTTTTAATTAAATAATGAATTATAGGTCACCGTGTTTTTTTATGAAGTGGAGCTGAATTGGTATGATCGTATTGGCTGAATTTCACACATTTTGGGGTCTAAAGTTACCTTCCCAGCAATTTTAGGTTCTAAAAGGGCACTTTAAATGTCATAGATAAGAATAAGAGCAATAACAATGCACGTTGAAGGTATTTGCAGTCTGAATACAGAACCCAACTATCCCT
Organism: Strongylocentrotus droebachiensis; assembly: GCA_035222895.1. Classification (NCBI taxonomy): domain Eukaryota; kingdom Metazoa; phylum Echinodermata; class Echinoidea; order Camarodonta; family Strongylocentrotidae; genus Strongylocentrotus; species Strongylocentrotus droebachiensis. The sequence goes on along the minus strand of JAVYIG010005083.1, from coordinate 90,090 downwards.
GTAAGTCCAACTTAGAGATAAGTTCAACCTAGGATCTTTGTGATACACCCCACAGGACCTTGTTTCATAAAACCTGTTATCGGTAACAAATGCTAAAATTCTATGACAGATTAGTTCTTAACCAATCAGATGCCACGATTTCACTAGCTAATAACAGTTATTGTGACTGGTTATTAATAACAAAGTTTTATGAAACAGGGCCCGGGTATTCAACGTAATGTACGATGTCACTTTCACATGTTGCGTCAAAGGCAAATTATGATTTTTGTGTAACAAGTAGATGATGAGCATCCATTGTTGACGGGAAGATATCATCATGACGAGGCATCATTGTTTAAATGTACATGCCAATCATAATATACATGATACGACAAATAGAGTCCATACTAAGCAAATTAAGCAATGCTAGAAAAAAATGGGTGTTTTACCACCAAATATAATTTTTAGAAAAAGAATTCCGTAGAGTCTAACCCCTTCCTCCCCTCCCCCCCCCCATGTTTGGAAGTCCAGGAAAAAAACACGAATGTCTACGTAACACAAAACCTCTTCCCTGCGATCTAGGAGGAAGAATTCCGCCCCTGTTCATTCATTTCTAGAGATGCCACCGACTATGGAACGTTGCAGGTGCCATTCTAGTAGAATAATTTGGAGGTGGATTGGGGGAGGGGGCTTGGGGGTTCGCTAGTGGATTAGACCGGTTTACTAACTATTCGAATTGTATGCATAATTTTTAAACAAAGTTTGTTCTTGAAAACATGAAAAGTGACCCGAAGCTTGCCCGACATAGGATCAATTATTACGCAGACTGGATTCCAAGTTGTAGTTCATTCATTAACAACGGGTTAATGAAATAACTCGTCACTAGGTCCCTAGAAAGAAACATCCATACATTTGAATATGTTAGTAAACCGGTTGGTATTAAAGTTAATATCAATATGTCGCCTGTCTACCTGTTAGGTAGTAGAATCCATCACCGAGTACAAGAACGTCGTTATCATTCGGCAGTCGAATGTCGAGAAACCTGAAGCGAATGATGTATCCTCTCGGAACAGCCACCACCCACACTCGCCTAAGGTAGTTCGGGTACGGACCAGGGTAGTTGGGTGATGTTAGATAAACTGTTCCTCCAGCAGGGACGACAGTCGGGGACAATTCACCTTTAATATAAATAATTCAGTTAAGGCTTGTTCAGATGTGCCGCGGTAAACCGACGCCTAAAAGATCTACCGCCGCGATTCTTGTTTACATAAATGAATGACAACTGCGCAACAGAAGAAATATGCGTACTCCCTTAGCTCTGCGTTGGTTCTAGGACGTACACCTACCCCCTGGACATCCACCCCCGGATAACCACCCCCAGTCAACTATCCCCTAGGACAACTACCACCTTGGACAACTATCACCTACGGCAACCACCCTCTAGGACGACTACCCCCTGGACAACTACCCCCGTAAACTACCCCCAGACAACTACCCCCTAGGACAACTACTCCCGGACAACTACCCCCTAGGACAACTACCCCGTACAACTACCCCCGGACAACTACCCCTACGACAACTATCCTCTAGGACAATTTCTTCTGGACAACTACCCCCTAGGACAACTAACCCTGAACAACTACCCCTCCCGGACAACTACCCCCAGGCAACTACCCCTACGATAACTCTCCTCTAGGACACCTACCCCACGGACAAATATCCTGGGGGTAGTTATTTGGGAATAGTTGTCCTAGGGGGTAGTTGTAATTGGGGTAGTTGTCTGGGGGTAGTTGTCCGGGGTAGTTGTCCTAGGGGTAGTTGTCCTTTGGGTTGTTTTCTGGGGGTAGTTGTCCGGGGGTAGTTGTCCCAGGGGGTAGTCGTCCTAGAGGGTGGTTGCCCTAGAGGATAGTTGTCCTAGGGGGTAGTTGTCCTAGGGGGTAGTTGACTGGGGTTGTTTATCTGGGGCTGTCCAGGAGGTAGGTGTCCGGATACGCTCTGGGTAATGATATACAGAGATGTAAATACTTAATATTTAATACACTTTACGTCATCGCAAACAAAAGTCGTCATATCTGAACGAGGACTTAGTCGGATTGTTCAATTCAATTAAATTCAATTTTGTTTCACATCTCTTTAAACAACACATCAGAAGATATACAAACAAATTAGTATAAATTCAATTGTGAGAGAAAATGGGAAGATTAGTCCAGGCAGCAATTTTGGACCACTAGAACACCGACATGGGTCTATATAGTCTATGTAACTTATTAGGAATATCAAAAAATAAATTGCCTTTAGATTGCAAAGAGACTTTAAGAAACCTACTTTTCAGGGTAATTTCAATAGCCTATTGAATTGACTTTTGAAAGCGTGTTTAGATTATGTTTAATGTTTGCACATTACAACAAGTGGCACACACGACTACTGAAATCACCTTATGCCTCAGTCAAACATTTGCGTATTGGGCTTGCGTATTGCCCGAACGCAGACATAGGCAGTCATACCCAATAAAGCGCAATAAAACGTGTTCCCTGCGTACTCAATACCCAGACCAGCGCAAAGGTCTGCGTTTGCCGCTCGCTAGTTTTAAATTTTTCTAAACTATCGCAAGCAAACGCAAGATCAAATCACCTACGAGCGGATACGAGTGGTAACTAGTGAATGCGAGCAACAGCGAGTGGCTTAGCGCAAGTATACGCAACCATACGCACCTCTTTTTTTGGAGCGCGTGTCACTGCCTATAGCTGCGTTCCCTGCACGATTTACCTCGCCAGAGCTCGTTGTCGTTCGCATGATTGCGCGTATTGTTGCGCTGTTGCTCGCCTTCCACTCGCAGCAGCAAGAACTGTTGCAAATGCCGCTCGCTACGCTGCGAGTCTAGCTCGTACGCCGTTCGCTTTAGCTCTCGATCTCTCACTGCGATTAGTTGCCTAGCACCGACCACCGTCGCTGCGCTGCATAAGGTTAATAAGGTTTAACATCATTCGCCTCTGCTTCTTCCAGCTGAACCAAAAGCTTAAGCTTTTGCAAGGCAGAGCTCTGCTGCAGGGCCATTTTTTTCATTAGATTGATTTTGCTTGTAGATGTAGACTCGTCAGAAGCTCGCAAAATGACTTTTTATACAACGTCGCAGCCCAAGCGAGCTGGTACGCTGTTGAGCGAGCTGGCCCGCAGCAGTACGAACAACAGACGAGCTCAAGCGGGCGAACACGCAGTGAGACGCAACGAGACGTGCGAGCGGCTAGCGAGCAGCACACGAGCAAAGAACCAGTTACATACGCAATGTGGCGAGCAAACTGCGTATTGAATCGTACTGCTATCAGCAACAGCGAGCTATAGCGTTGTCATAGGCAACCGTAGGCAGTCTTAGTACGAGCGGCATACGAGCTACCTACGAGCTAGATACGCAACAGTGTGACTGCTATCTTCAAATTTCCCGCGTATTGCTGGGAACGGCTGCGTATTGATATACCCCGCACAGCGCAGCAATACGCAACATCATACGCAAAGGTGTGACTAAGGCATAAGGTTGGTTTCTCGAAAATCTTTGACATCATGTTTACTATTGTTTAGCGTACTTTTAATTTGACAAATACTACTCACCGGGTTGAACCGCTCTCGCAGATACATTTATAACAAAAGTACCGTTGAGCGTATTCGAGTAGGCCGCGAAGACAATATTCATTCGATTACTAAGGGAAACGATGTCGGGAGGTAGTTGGTTCCCGTTATACTCGACGTGATACCGCTCAAAATTGAGAGTACAAAGGCCATCAAATACCGCCAAGAACTCGCGGCCGGTGGCTAGATTGAACTCCAGGAATCGTATATCTATAATGGTGTCGTCCGGAGCTTCGATTCGCCATATTGCAACACTGAACTGACGATATGAGAACTCAAAGTCCGTGGGCGAGTAGATGGTGGTGGTTTCGTCGAGGGAAAGGTGAATGTCGGCTGTTGATTGAAATATATTTCTTGGAGTGCTCTGATATTTCAATTGGTATTTTTTTTCTCTTCTCTTATAAAGAAAATTGTACACAATTTATAACATGGTAAAGGATCAATCGATCATTTTCGTATGTAACCAAATTTAATGCCTCCGTCTTTGAGAAGTGCCTCAATAAAAATAAAAAAATCACCTGTTAAGAATAATTGAATTTCAATTGACAGAATGCACAATACATGTATTATGTGTTGTTAGGTAGGACACAAATTATGGCTTGCCCTACCTAGCAACACTTATTGTATGCAATTCACATTATGACTATTAAGATACAATTATTTGTAACAGCTGAATGAAATAATTTGTATCGAGGCACTTCACAAAGACGTATGTATTAGATTTGGTTACATTAAAAAATGGCTCATTATTTCATTCAACTGATACGAATAGTTGTATTTCAATACACTATGAACATGACTGAATTACTTACAATTTGCACTCTGACTATCACTGTGAACATGACGGACAAAGGAAGAAGACAACAAATTTAGTTCCTCATTCTACCCTCAACAATTGCTGTGGTAGACAAAGGAACATCCCTTCACTGCTAATATGTAAACAAAAAAATGTGTAGACCAGGTGAATATGCATGTGACACCTGTTCTACACATTTTTATATAATAGCAGTAAAGGGACGTTCCTTTGTCTACCACAGCAATTGTTGAGGGTAGAATGAGGAACTGTATATTTTGTCCTATTTTTTTGTCCGTCATATTCATAGTGATAGTCAGAGTGCAAATTGCGTACATTACGTGTTGCTAGGCAAACCATAATGTTTGTCTTACCCAGCAACAACTAATGTATGCAATCTAAGTTCTGACTATTGAGATATCTTTATTCGTAGCAGAATGACATAATTGGTATCAAGGCGAATCACAAAAGCATGTGTATACATAGGCGCCGGAAGTGGGGGAGGGGGGGGGGGGCAGTTGCCCCCCCCCCCACCCCCCAAAAAAAAGAAACAGTAAAGGAGTAAACATGGTTTGTATTTTTAACCCACAAGAATAACAATAATGAAAACCTGAATTAAATCGCATTTACAATTCCATTCAAAGAGAAGGAAAGTTGACAGGAATTAAATTTCATAAACATTGCGCATGCCACCTATACGGTATTTATCAATGGAGGTCTTTATAATAGCGATACGCGCATATCGTGGACATATTGTGCGAGAATGGGAAAGCGTGTCAGTTTTTTTGTTATAGGGGTGAGAAGACATGTGCCCCTGAACGCTAAACGTACTAATGGGGGGGGGGGGGGGGGGTGTATTTCTTATTCGATACCAGTGATTTACTAATCTTGCTGTTATGAAATGATTTTCCGGTATTTTTTTCTCCATTTTTGTGTAAGTCATACCTTTATATGCGTTTGTTAGAAAATAAGAAATTTCAAACAGTTGGGCGAAAAATACGCTTATTTAGAAGCCTTTATGTCATGGTCTGCAAATTGGCTGGGCTCAAGCCCCCCCCCCCTCACTTTTTGAAAAACTATGTTAAAGAGAAAAAGAAAGAAAGACGGAGAGAAAAAATAAGTGACTTGCCAATGTCACAAATTAGGTATAACAAATGCTCATCTGACCGTAATTAAATACCTAAAACCCCTGAGCTTCCGGGGCTCAACTGAGCCCTAAGCAGGCACGTAGCCAGAGTGTGATGTTTGGGGGGGGGGGCACATACATGTAATCGATCGAGGTCAAAAAAGGGGTCTAAAAAAGTTCAACCGATCTTTGAAAAAAAATTGGGGGGGGGGGCACGTGCCCCCCCCCCCCCCCTACCCCGTGGCTGCGGGACCTGCATGTAACGTGTAAGACTGGTGGTGATGCAGATTTTTCGTCTGCCCCCCCCCCTTCTGAACATTTGTTCTCATTTCGTCCCTGCTCCTGGAAGGTGAGCCCCCTGGAATGTTTGCCTCCCCCCCCCCCCCCCAATCCCAAACTGCTTCCGGCGCGCCTGTATGTATTAAAATGGCCTATTGTTATATCATATAGAAAGATTGAGGTGTAGGGGATCTTTTAAATGTCCTTCTTTATTCAATAAACAATTTTTTTCATAAAGAAAGGGGAATGTTTGCGCTGTAGATGATAATTTTTTTGGAGTTTAACGCTGTCGTAATTAATTTTGCATCGAATTTCATTTCATTTCATTTGTTTCCCATTTTCCATACATTTTATTTTATTGTATTTCCTTTTCTTCATTTCACTTCGTTTCATTTCAACAGTATTACTCTTTTCAAACTTTAACATTGACTTGTGAAAATAAAAGAGGCGAGGATTCCAGAACGTAAATGCTTGCGTTGGGCGCGTCTCAATACGAAATGGAAGGTACGACAAAGGTCGTTAATTTCTGGGTTTCATTTTCATTATTCCTTTTCCCTTTTACTAGATAGAGCTTACACAGTGCCAATCAGTTTATATAAGAAAATTTCATCTATATTGAAGTAAAATGAACTTGTAAAACGGGTTAAGAAATAATTATACCAAAGTCATACTTAAGTAGATTCTTCTATTTAGTATAATAGGCGGTGTTTAGTGGGTCTTCCTCCGAACAAATACATTTTGTAGGTTAGAGGGCACACAAAACGTGTTTTATGGACATATCTTGACAACTAATGTCGCACAAACACATTTACCACTTCTGGTTAATGTATTATTAGAACTTTAATTGCACAAATATAGGCTAATGATGTTTCTGTTTTATTTGAGATTGCATGGCCGATAGCGATCTTGCCAAGAGTGGGCACAAACTAAATTTATATAAACTTTTGCTGGGATCGAGTGTATGTCTTAATATCTCAATCACACCACCAATCCGACTCCAGACCGACTCGAAATTGAACAGTTATTGGCCACAGACATTAAGCAAATAATAACCTTTGGTGAAGGTGATTGGACAGCTTTCACTTCCGAGGTGATCTGAATGTAGCTATCTTTCCGTATACATTCAGATCGCCGAGGAAGTGATAGTTTGCCATCGCCTGAAACCAAAATGTGATTATTTGCTTTATATTCCACATAGGAAACATTTCACTTCTTCCGTCATTTAAGAGCAACAAATCATCAATCAACAGCTAGCAAAAGATGTACGATACGTACAGTGCATGTAGTACTTATGTACATACGTATACGCAACGTATATAAGAAAGTGCGTTGCACTGTGTAGATAGTACTTTTATCTTTAGTGAAAGTGCGTTTCACTGTGTAGACAGTACCACTATCTACACAGTGCCACCAACTTTAATTCTATCATCAATGATGGGTGAACTATCTTTCGTCAAGCGATTTACTCTTGACCAATCGTAGCGCAAGATTCTTTGTATCTGGAATATAAAATGTACTGTTTCAAGGCCCCGTTTCATAAAACCTATTATCAATCACAAATACTAAATTCTTATGACAAATTTGCTCTCAGTCGATCAAATGCCACGATTTCAGAAGCTTATAACAGTTATAGTAACTTGTTATTGATAACAAGTTTTATGAAACAGGGCCCTGTTCAGTCTCCTGTCGGTCAGGAGTCATAATAGGGACTTTTAGATTGAGTGGACGAGAATACGACGAACGCCGACTAATCATGCGTGTCAACGTACTCAACTGCTCATGTTGACTACGATTAGAAATCTTTTAGATTTCACTCGACGATATACATGCATGCAGGAAGTAATGATATGAATATGACGGACAAAGAAAGAGGACAAAATATACAGTTCCTCGTTCTACCCTCAACAATTGCTGTGGTAGACAAAAGAACATCCCTTCACTGCTATTATGTAAAGATGTGTAGAACAGGTGAATATGCATGCGAGACCTGTTCTACACATGTTTACATAATAGCAGGGAAGGGATGAGGAACTGTATATTTTGTCCTCTTTCTCTGTCCGTCATGTTCATAATGTAAGCGTGCACGCGCGCGCACGTGGCATACTATTACGTACTAGATTTAGGAAAATCAAGGTTGACGCATTCTTGATCGCCGACTGAGACGTTCTGACGCATGCGCAGTGCCTTAAAATGACGTCACACGTTGCAGTCAAAGCTGTCGGCGTGCAAATCTAAAAGTCCCTATTATTGTCTTAACCCATGCCAGTCACTGCAGAATGAAGAGTCATTATAGAAGTGAAAATGGAGAGAAAAAAAATCTGACCCAAGTAATTACCTTTCAGAGACCTGCACGTTTCTGATAACATAAAGGAAAGGATGAATGTCCAATTAAGTTGTTTACAAAGAGCCAATCAATTATTTGACATGAATATACACATCAAGGTCATGATTGCCGTCATACTTATGAGGGCATGAGAGATTTGTTACACTTTTTGAGGACAGTTTGGCTCAAATGCGTGTGACAAGGTTTAGAGTGGACATTACACATAAATCGAGTCAACGCGGTGATATTTAGTAGTTACTTCTACTAAAAGATAAACAAAAAACTGCTCTCATAATCACCTACCAGTGGATTACCTGACATAGGATGAAGATCCACTGAAATTAAAAACGAGGATGACCCCCCCCCCCCTCCCCGAGTAACGGATGATTCATTCACTTATTTAGTTATTTAATTAAATAAATAAATATTGATGGATTTTTAAATCGAGAAAGAGAGAGCGATTGTGAAATCGCCTGTGACTTAATGGGATAGCGCCCTACCGTTTGGGAGAGTGGGGGGGGGGGGAGGGGGGTATACAATATACTTATTAAGTTACTTTTGTACGTACTCCCCCACATCTCGATTCCATACGTGAGATATGGCTCTATAAATACCTTATATAATTATACCAAGACATATTTTAGGACAAGATTATGCAACCGGAATAGAATTTCAAGTCTTTTACGTATACATGAATTAACGTTTCGAATGTGACTGTATTAACCAAGATGTTAATCTATTGTTATACCTTCAAGGTTGCTTTATCTACCTCTTTAATTTTTCTCTCCGGTTATATCTAATTTACCAGATAATCTCTTTTTTCCCCTTCTACTTCTAAAAACAATTAATGCCCACTCTAAACCTTGTCACACGCATTTGAGCCAAACTGTCCTCAAAAAAAGTAATACATCTCTCATTTCCTGATGAATATGACGGAAACTATGACCTTGATGTATATATATTCATGTCAAATAATTGATTGGCTCTTTGTAAAGAACTTAATTGGAGATTGATTCGTTCATAATAGCCTTGGAACTCAAAATACGAATTTGCATATTATGGCAAATTTAGTAAATATCTCTCTAAATATTGATGGTTTTTTACCCAATGTATGATATGTTGTAGCTATGAGAAATATCTACAAGATCAACATCCACTATTTATCATTTTGACGACGCCATCATAGTGAAATTTGAGTTTAAAGGTGACATGTCAGAATTGTCTTAATGTGCGTGTCATGCCTATAATATTAATAATAATAATAGGCATTTCTATAGCGCCATCTATCTAGATAATTCTATTCCGAGGCACATTTATTATTACCCCGGCTTTAGCCTAGCAGCCGTTTATACAGCACTCCAGCAGTATCTCGCTTATTTTTGGTCTATTTTCTCCCAAATTGTGGTTAGTTATAGCTGAGACTATAGGTTTAAGAAAATGTGCCCAATAATTCTTTGATCATGTGTTACATTTATGTCGAAATTTACAACGTTGAAATCGCAAATTCTGTAGAACTTTGCAGGAATTATAAATTTGGTCATATAGTCTCAATATATCGTCCATATCTCCATGATGATCAATTTTACATAGTTGAACTTCGAAAGACCATAATCGGAACATTTTTTGAATTAATATGAAATCGTAAAAATGTATTCTTCATTATGTAAACCATTAGCATACGTATCACCTAAATCGTCAAAGTGACGAATTCAAGTCTATGACTCGTCATTCTGCAGTGACTGGCACAATGTAATTTATACCCGTCTTAAAGACGGGTTCTAGAAACTAAAAAACCCAATTGGTCAATTGACATCACGTGGGCGTGTATTAGTTTTTCCCATCGTGCAAAAAAGCTCCCATCAAAAATTGATAACACACGCTCGATGCCTAGCTGCCGATACCGCTTTCGCGTTAATCAGCCAAATTTGATTTGTGCATAATTTTCAAAATCTAGATGTAGATCTAGAATATTCTAGGCCTAGATCTGATCTAAATATAATATATATCTATTCTCTAGATCTACACTATATTTTAAGAATGTATTGCCGACCCGTCTTTTAAAACAAATAATACAGTGTTTCGCTCGTGTGTTTGCGCAGTTCCACTGTACTCAGTTTAATCAGTGCGATATCGATAACGCACTTGCTCTGCGGGCGCGTGCGTTATCACCTGACTAACCTTCGTGCACTGGCCCTGCGCTAACACGCTCGCAACAGTACATTATTTGTATAGTATCGTTTCTGTTTGGTCTGTTGTCGGCCTGGAGTCGGTCTCGTCGTTATGACTTTGGTACAAACATGTTAATACCTTAGTCACACTAACGACACCGACACCACACCAATACAAAAATTACATTACCCTCAATAGCAGACGATCAGTCGGTTTAGAGACGGTTTGGAGTCTGTTTGGCGGTGTGACTGAGGTATTGCGATGAAGTTTATCTCAAATCAAGGAAAGTAATATTTACGTGTGACTAATGTGATCGCCATATGGTATCCAGCTCCGGTGTTTTTATAGTCGCTCACGAACATAACCCAGAGCCAACGAGTTTTAGATTCTACGGTTGCACGTTTTCTGCTCAAGTCTCCGGTGAAAGCGTCACGTAGTGCATCTCTTTTTGCAAACTCTGTCCCTTCCCCGATGAACAGAATATCTTTCCTGCAAGAAATTGATAGTAATTTTCACTATAAAAACATAAAAAGTTCACTATTTATAATACAATATTTCATGAGGAGGTATTGCATTGAAATATGGCGCTCATTAGCGATTTATGTCTGTTTTCTTACTTGAAATAACGGGAAAATACCACATTCTCCCCTACATAGTCATACATAATTAAAAGGCAATTACTTGTATGATTGTAAATTCGACAAGTGGAACAAGTACTAGTGAGAAATATATATTTATTTCATCAATACCAAAAAACATACCCCACTGAATAAGTTGTATCGTTTTCACGATGATAAAAAGGATTTCAATCACGACTCATGACTATTTTGTTTTTTAAATGCTTTGTTTATAACCGCTTTTTTATGCAAGAGGGTCCAAGCGGCAATACTTTCCTGTGCCAGATTCGGTAAAGATTTAGGAGCCTTTGAGAGAAACTCTGATATGGGCGAAACTAATGAGTTAATTGGACAGCTCTCAGCATAATTCTGGGAGAACGTGGATCACTTTCACAAAGACAAACAGACTTTCAAACACGACTTCTTACTTTTGGGGAATTACTTTTGATAACAACCTTTTTTAAACTGTAAGAGAAGGCCCAAAGCGTTGATATTTTACCCGTTTTCTGTGTCAAGAAACGACACTTGGACGAAAATGAAGGAACCCTCAGGAGCCTCTATGATGTAAGAAACCAAGGAGTTGTGAGAGTAGTTCTCTGGATGATTCTGCGAGGATATCTGGAAGGTCTGGTCATCTTGTAACTGGAAATCCAGCGGAGATATATCGATGGTCTCCTCTGTTCCCGAATAGAAAACGATATTAACATAAGTATATATATGTATGTTTTAATTTTGTGTAGAGGAAAGCGAACTGAAACCTAAAGCATTTCGAATTGAAATTGTGGAGGTGTCTTGGTATAGCGCTTCCTTCAATTGATTTTCAACTGAAGGTTCGAAGCCAAGCTCAGCACTAACGTCCTTCGGCAAGATATTCAACACACAATTGCCACTCTTCACCAAAGTGTAAATAAATATCTGACAATTGCTGGGGGGGGGGGGGTAATAGTAATTGAAGGGCCCTCGAGATCAACAGCATTGATGCTGGCGAGGCTCCCTGTGTAAACAAAATCATCATATTAATGATATTGAATATTATCCTTTTTAAAACAAAAGTGTAAGATTCGAACAACAATATACATATTTGTATATAAGCGAGCATGTAAGTGACAGAAAGCAAAACACCTCCTACATTAGAGTAGCATGGGTCTGACCTTTTGGGCAGTCCTACCACGGGAATGAAAAACAAATTTAAAGGTACTATGTCCCATTTGCAGGCCAAAAAAATGAAAAGGCTAAATTCCAACGGCATTTTAAAGATAATACTAATTAAAAACTTCCCTAAAAAAGGTAGGGCTTGAAAATGTCTTCGAGTGGGAAAATAACGACTATTAGTTGTCAAATCAACTTAGCAGCTATAGAGCCATTAAGTAATAGTCTTCATTTTCAGACCAGTGTATCGAATGGTCATACATTTTATGCTGCGCAAAGATTCAATCCGTTTAATTTTGGCCATCACAAGAAGTGGGTTATTGATGTAGACAAATGCTCATGTACCATTTACAGCTCATGTTATGTATGTTATAACCAAATAAGAAAAAAGTCAGTCACACACTCAATAGTGTCTGACAGTGAAGTCTAGCAAGTAAACGGGTTTCCTTGCATAATTTGAATATGAGGACACTGCTAACGTTTAAATTTCACAGATAGGACATACATGACATGTTCATAATCCCTGCAAAGTTCTACAGAATTTGAGGTTGACTGCAAAAGGGATATAGTATCTTTAATATAGCTTCCTACTTTCCCATTCCACCCCCCCTCATCACTCTTTCTCTCTCTCTCTCTTTCTCTCTCTCCTTTTCTCTCTCGCGCTCTTACTTTTTGTCTCTCTCTCTCTCTCTTTCTATTCACCATGTAATTGAATAACTCGTATCTATTTAGAAATATATATAGATTGAAAGTCATTACGATACCCGAGGCAGAAAAGAAGAGCAAATATTCTATGGAAATTGTAGATCAATTTCAATGCACATTGATACACATCATCGTGTCATTCTAAGGTATCTGATCATTCCAATAATAATTATATGCCGTTCTTGTATAGCGCATACATGCATGCGCTTCCAAAAGGACTTTGGATGTAATTACTCCGGCTTTAAATTTCGTGTCTAATACGTACGTTACACAGTGAACATTATCTGTCTCTGGAACTATCATTTTACTTTCTGTTTGCTCTGATCCAAGCTCTATATTATAGGGCTAACAAACATCATAAATTCTGCTAGATTCATTACGACGTTGTATTGGGTAATACATACGAAATAACATTATAGAATTAACATTTCAAGCAGAGAGCAGAAATAGGAGACTATTTGCTTGGTGACATGGAGACGACCTAATTTAAAGTCGGCAAATACGATATGAAATGTGCGCGTCTATTAAAACCAGAGGGAAATTTAATTACGACCCGTTTTCAAGTAGAAAATGGATTGATGCAATATTTCCCTTTTATATTTATTTAGCTATCAATTTCTTATCGCTTAAGTATTTTACTTCTGCGCTACACCCGAACCCTAACAAGATAATTCAGAGGTTTTGAAGTAGGGGGCATATTATGCCACTTTGGGTATCAAAAGATGCTCAGGACAAAAAAGTCAAAATTAAAATTTAAAAAATCTTAAAAACTATGAAAGTAGGGGGGGGGGGTCTTTTTTAGTTCAATATCATGACTTGGTGCGTTGGTTAATTCTAATTCCCGTGTGAAGGTCTGAAAGGGTGAAATGGTAATTGTTTCTTCTTCCTTCTTCGATTAAAACCGCCGTGGGGAATATAGAATTTAATAACTGCATTATTTGATAAGTGGCTCACTTGCAACACGATGTCCAAGACTTTCAGGAAATCAACGTACAGAAATTGCAATAGCCTTGTCAGTCTAAACGAAATGTGAGAAGATGGAAATGAAATATTACGCAGACCGAAATAGACGTCTGTCTAGAATTAATACCAAAGGACATTAAAGGCCAAGTTGGTTTCCTGAAAATCTTTGTGACCTTGGTTTGGACAATCCGTATTTTCGATCTCTTTTGTTACTCACCTTTCCCGCAGATTTCAAGCAAAAATCCCTCACCGCCGATTGCAGAGTCTGAACTAAACTCCATCCAGGCAATCTGGTGTCGGGTGTTAATCTCTGTTGGTAAGGTGTTACCACTCAGTGTTATCAGCCTACTCTCCTCCAATCCCGAATCATTCCCGAACCCGACTTTCAAATAGTCGTACCCAGGTTCGAGGTCAAAAGCAGTGAAATTAAAAGTGGCGCTGTTGCCATAGGCAACCTCAAAGATCCACGTGACATGAAGGTTGTTGGGATAGTTGTTTGGGTTGCCGGGTGAAGCTACAGCAACCGATTGGTTGATGGACAATCTGATGTGATGGATATCGTCAGTGGAGTTGTCCAGAGTAACTTGTTATACCAAAGATAAGGGGAAATCAAAGTAGGCAGTCTGAATATTATTATCTGGGATTCGAAGATTTAATTTACATTAAATATGTAAAATATTCGCATAAGCCTCCGTCCTATTAAGACATGCGTTGACTAGATTCGACTTACATTTATTATTTATTAAAAACATTTTGTTTTATGCCCAAAATACCCTAAAACTAAATGGCATCGCCCTTACCTGTGATAACGGTTGTTTTCGTAGATTACAATAATATGGTTTATTTATTTGTATAATCTTTTATTTTATTTCTTTTTCGAGTTGTGGCAAGTTTGTTCATTTTATTTAGTAGTTATTTATAATTTCACATCTTCAACCTGAGTAGCCCGTTGAGCTACAATACACTTAAAAGTAATTTATCTATATACATATATCAAGGATCTTAAACATACCTTCTTGTATATATATATTTATGTATATAAATATTATTTTTTTTAAATAAATTAAAGCCCCTCTTTGGAGCCCCAAATTCGCCCCAAATCTGATGGCAAAATTTCACTTAAATTGTATTGTAATATGAAAGAGGATGTCATTTAAGACGAACTTCTGCAAAGATCTCCCCCAGAAATTTGAAGACAAATATTGGTAAGAGAATACATCATTTGGATTTTCTGTTGTACTCATGAAAAACTAAAGTTTGTATTATTTCAAGACTGTCATCAATATTCGACTTCAAACACATTAGTTTGAAAATCGTTCCAGAAATGTGTCTTAAATGACATCCTCTTTCACAATTTTGCCATCAAATTGTTGGGTCTTCCAACACTTTAGAGTGGTTTTAAACGTTATTGGTCTTCCACAGGGCTCTGCATAAAACACAAACAAATATTTACATTTTTCATAAAATGCACCATTAACTACACTTAGTGCACGAGTAAATACTTTTTAAACAATAGGAATGTATGGATCAAGAAAGTATGAGAAAAGGGTGGAGAGATATAATTAACGTGAAAGAACTGTAGAAGGAGGGAGATACGACGAGAGAAGACATGCTGGGTGACAGGGAAAGGGGGGGGGGGAAATAGTGATTGTTATATACCTCACTTAAGAAATCCAGCCATCTGATTGGTCGAAATTGCATTCATAAACTTTAACTATTCCTGTAAAATTCCCGGTCAAATTCCAAACCCATGTAATAGCTCTAAAAAATAGTTCTAAAATCCCAGTAACCATGGTTACTGGGAAAATAGTTCAGTCTTGGTGAAATACCCATAGATTTACATGTTAAAAAATGATTTGAGCGATTGCGGATACCGTACGTGTGCGAAGAATTGGTTGGTAATTTAAATACAATTGAATCTCGATCGATCTTACCAACAATTTTATCTTGCATTGTTGACATGCAGACGAAAATAAACTTCCATAAACAACATCTGCCGATAGATCTTGATCTAAGTTCGTGCCAATGCATTGCAAAAGTAAAAGAAGGGCCCGTTTAATGGAGCTACCGCGAAGCATCCAGCACGCGAAGCCGTTTTCAATCCATTTTAATGTATAAATCAGAAAAAACTGTTAGATATGGTATCGGTGTGCGATGGCCGAGTGGTCTAAGGCGATGACTTAAGTCACATCATCGTTAGTACGCAAGAGATCGAAATCCATCTTCGACAATTTTTGTTTAAACAACCATGCAGATAAACTAGATAAAGGCCGAGGTGGTGTCATAAGTTGACTCTTTTTTTTCGGCATATAAAAGTATTAATGACTGCTTTAATATTCGAGAAATAGTTGTTTTTATACGCTCTCGGGAATGTTACAATTGGGCTATTGCCCTCGGCACGCCTCGGGCAATAGCACAATTCTAACCTTCCCGAGAGTGTATAAAAACAACTATTTCTCTCAAAGGCGTGCCGAGGGCAATAGCCCAATTGTAACCTTCCCGAGAGCGTATAAAAACAACTATTTCTCTCAAAGCAGTCATTAATACTATAATATAAAATGGAATTGCTAATAATGTGTAATCTGTATGCCTATTTACGCTATTTAAGGAGTATTTTATTTTGCATATTGCAACTAAACATGAAACCAAAATTAACTTAATCATATACATATGTAATTCTAATCGCTCGTAACCAATTTCATGAATTTTTTTTTGTTTTGACTGAATCGCATACATCAACAAAAATTTGTACGCTTTTAAGTCATCTGTAAATCTAACTCCTGTAAAAAAAAAAATGCATCCTACCTTTTTGAGTCAACAAAGGCTGACTAAATATTGAATATTTATTTTGTTCAAGAAATGTACGTTCTTATTTTTATACCACAAACGTTTCACTCCTCAAACTTGTCGTTAAAGTAAAATGGGAAGTTGTAACATATTTAGCATTAAGTTGTATATGTATATTTTTAAAACGAACACCAAAGACGAAAATTACATTGTACAAAGTTTAAACCGTTTTCTTTTCAAGCAGACCAATATTCTTTGCAGAAAGTGAACACATATATAAACAAGAAGTTTTTTTTTTCATGATATGAAAAGTATTGGAAACGAAAAGACACTCCCTATCTTTATATCATAGGCCTTTCCGAACCAGAACCATTTCTTGTATTCATACTTGAAAGTCTTGTCGTAAAAGTCTAGATACATTTCTCTACCATTAGTCTACCATGTAATAAAAAGCGTTTTTCAAAGTCAACATCTCCATTTTGTATCGATATGTGGTGGCGTAAACGAATTGGATGATAAAGACAAGGCCATCATACTTCATCAGGATGAAGCGTACATTCAGGTGCGTACGCAGGGGGGGGGGGGGGGGGGGGGGGGGCTAAGAGCACATTTTTTCTTCTTTTGGTCCCGAAAATTTTGCCTACCGCTATTTTGTTCAGTTAGGGGGGAGGTCAATTATTTGGGGTCAGCTTTTTGCACACACAACGAAATCCAAAAAAAAAAATTTATAGATTTTTTTTTTTATTACAAACAAAATTGAGGGGTGGGGGGTCCTCAAAATCACACACATAACAAAATTTGAGGGGGGAGGGGTTAGACCCCCCCCCCCGTTTATTCAGCGGCTGGCTGAGTCGTTGCGAACTTATCAGCGCGATTTTACATTTTTAACCCCCCCCCCTCCCCGTTGCAAAATTCCTGCGTATGCCACTGCATACATTCATTCATCTTTCATTTTATTCATGAATTTTTATTCATGAATTTTTATTCATGAATTTTTATTCATGAATTTTTATTCATGAATTTTTATTCATGAATTTTTATTCATGAATTTTCATTCATTCATTCGTATTGAGCAAAGATCTCCTCTTAAAAGAGCAATTGCCACTTAGTAAAACCATTTAGTTCACTTCCACCAATACTGCTTGTTTGTACCTAAAAAAGAAAGTAAGGCAAATGCCTGTCACGTCTTCCCTGCCATTTCACCGTTGAAAGGATTGAAAAGAATACACATTAACTACTTAAAATCCTTGCCCCATTATTAATATATATTTTTTATTCTCATATACATTGTCATGCGTTCTGTGTTTTGTTTGATATAGCTTACTTCAGGGGAATATATTCGTCAGCATAACTTGAGCATTCTTTGACAAAAGGGTAGGGTAAGTTTTTTTTGTATATTTTTTGCTTAATGGCTAACATATAGCGCTTTTATGAGAAATTACATTTTTCGTTTCGTTACACTTGCTTGAAAGCTAATGGAAAATTGATATCCGACCAAACTCGAGCATTTCTTTTTGCTTCGATCAAACTAAAGTCTACTTCTTCTTGTGTTCTTTCTAAAATAATCTTTATTATGAAACGCATTTATATGTACTTTTAATTTTCTTAAACAGTTTGTTGTGTATCTTAAGAGAAAACGAATTAGTTTCGCTTTTACTTCTCGAAATCTAAGAAAGTTAAAAGGTCAGTTTCCTTTAAACCCGTCGGAGCTGGGAATGCACAGTAGTTCATAAAAGTTTCAAACGATATATTTCATCTATTCTATTATTTGTATTGGCGTAGAAATCAAAAATTCAAAGGATAATGGCACAGGTAGCAATCATTTGAATTGTTTTTTGTCTGCTGGAGACGGCGTGTTTTGAGTGGTGATGTCTCTCTAGTAGTAGTATAGTGGTAATAATAGTAATGATACAGTGCTTTTATAGCGCATAATATCACTGCCCTAGCGTGCTGTAAATGCCTGACTGTAACTCGGTCAAAATGCTGTTTAAACAGTTCTTTCCCTCTAAAATCTTATTGACTATTTCTTCCACTGTGTCATTTTTGTATAGCTGCTTTTTTCTCCAAGTTGTTTTTCAAATCATTCAGCGATTGAAATCAAATGCCACGCACACAAAAATATATAAACCTAAAGATATTCTGCTTCACTGACATTTACTTGACAAACTTCTATTTGAATACAAGATCACTTAAAGAAAAGTATTTCAGCGTTCGTGTTCCTATAACCAAACAGCAGTTTGACGAATGTTTGACGTTATTGCTCATTAATAAACATTGACCTTCCAAAATCGTTCAAATTGAACAAAGATGTCAATGTTCATAATTGTAGTTGTCTCTCTGGTTCAGCGTTCTCGACCGGGGCACACGAATTGCCGCAACACATGTTTAGGGTTGCCGCGAGAGATTTTAAGTAATTTGTATTTTTTTTGTATAAACAATCATTATTTTGGAATAACGTCTCTCGTGAAATAAAAATACTAGAAACCGTTAGTATATTATTTCAGAAAGTAGCAACTTGAAAGAAATATAATAATTTTGGGGCAGCGAGGTGCAAACATACCTCCATAATTGAGCAACGATGTGCACGAATAGCATTCTACTTGACAGCGATGTGCCCTAATATATATTAAATATCTTATATCAAAATTAGATTTTTTTTTCACCACGTTTAGTTGCATCACTCGCTCGCAAATTTTAGAAAAATTATAGTTCTAGGCAATGAGATACCTGTATCTCTTCATATTCGTGCATTGACCGCACCTTTTGATTGATGTATAATGTATTCGGCAGCGAGGTGCCTGCACATCTAATTCTATATTTTATCTAGTGTGTTGATTATTAAGTAAAATTGTTATTGCAATGATATTCAAAATGTCATTTTTCTTTGCTCGCTGGCAAAATTTAGCAATAAATGTATTCATGTGTGCATGGCACTTGACGAGTTTCAGAGTGTTGCAAAATGAATATTCTGTTAACTACTGTGGGATCGGGGTGACGCGAAACTTTTGTTATTGTTATCTTTATTTTTATTTTTTGTTGCTGCTTCAGCTCACAATCTGCGCAGTTTTCCAAAAGTTCAGTTATGTTGGTGGCACACTCATTAGCCCTTCAAAACAATAATACACATTGGCGTTGTATTTGATTCTTGCATGTTGATGTCTCACCATATATCTCACATCTGTAGCATGGTTAGGTTTTATTTAAGGAGTATTGCTAGAATTAGAAAATTTATTGACCAGTCTGCCTTAATGCTGTGCGTTCTTTAGTTCTATTCCGTATTGATTATTGTTATGGGCTTCTCTCTACCATTCCCTTGACTACATTGGATCGTGTGCAACGGCTACAAAATTGGGCAGCCCGATTGATATTTCAGGTTTCTAAGGACCATCCATCTCATCCACTCTTGAGATCATTACACTAGCTTCCTTTGAAACAAAGAATAATTTTTAAATTGCTGTTGTTTGTCTAAAAAATACTCAATAATCAAGCCCCACTATATTTATACACATGTTTGAATTGATATACACCTACCAGGGCATTGAGGTCAGCCAGTGATCCTCCCTGTCTCACATATTCAGTTACTCGCACATTAGCCGGTGATAGGACATTTATCGTATCTGCTTCAAAGTACTGGAATGATCTACCACTTAGAATTAGACAGTCTTTATCTGTTATTATCTTCAGAAAGGCCTTGAGAATTACACTTCTACTTCCTTTTTTTTGGCAGTTTTTAGTTGTAAGATTGTTTTTCTTGTTAGATGTATTTATATCATTGTCATTTACTGTAAGCGCTTTAATAATAATAATAAGAAGAAGAAGAAGAAAAAGAAGAAAAAATAATAATATCTTAAAAGGGTGCTGTGACTGAAAAAATGTTGAAAAACCTCTTTCGAATGAAAAAACCGCCGCGTTTTTGCCGCGTCAAATTTGAAGGAACCTTTATAATTATGTCAATTTATAATTTACCGCATCCATTAAAATAATGCCCGGCATTCAACCAATATCAATGAAAAAGAGAAGAAGGTCACATTTTGAATTGCATTACGATATCTATGCTCTGATCTGATGCAATATTCAAAAAATGTTCTCCGTAATGAATTGGTAGATCGACCGACATGTCAGTTTTTAAGTTCTGCCCTTATTTTCCTCATTCGCGAAATGTGATTTCTATTATGATGAAGACAATAGAAACGCACATGCCCATCTCGATCAAGAGATGCTCAAGGCAACTATGTATAATTCAATCATTTCTATTTACTTTCATAAATATATAATTTCTTTAATCGCGTTCAGTCTCATGCTACAAAAGAGGAAGACTGAATTAAATTTTACCTATAGTATAGGATTTCCCGGCCAAATTCGCGACTTTGTCATTCGAATTCATTTACTTTGCATTTAAGTTAGCGCAGATCAGCTTTGCCATGCCAATTATCATTCAATTTTCCCGATTTTGTATTTAATTTAGGATTTTGGTCGAAGGATTTCATAGATCTGTCATTCAATTTAGAAACTGCTCAACTAGCATTCAAATTAATCGTCACTTGTCGAGGCGTCATTTTTATCATTCAAATTAACACCTGTCATTCGTATTCGAATTATGTTTATTCAAGTTAGGAATGTTAGGGGGAAGAAATGCAACACACGTTAACAGCTTTAAAAAAATGCAATTAAATACATGATTTGCCATTGGGGTCTTTTCTGTTATTCAATTTATTAATTTTGAGGACAAAGCATATGTTTTGTAGTCAGACATTAGGTAAAGAAGGGGCGAAATCAAGGGATATGGCATCTCTGAACGGACATGTTCATATACCCCGGAAAAGTGGGGATACAAAAACACCTACCCAGTCACAATATTGTACCCATGCTGCTTGTAAGTGTCGGCTTGCATGGTGATGTAGATATACAGTAGGTTTGCGGTTGCACCATGTGTGTGAGAGAGAGAGAGGTTTGAGGAGTCCTGAACAGGACTCTGACTCGGTAATCTTTCTTAATCTTTCTTGGAGGAGTGTAGTCCTAAAAAGGACTGTTTGTTATCTTTCTTGGCATATAGTTCTCAGGAGAACTATAGCGCTTGGGAGTGGCTCGACGTTTCGAACAGGTTGACTATCCGTCGTCAGAGCTGACGACGGATAGTCAACCTGTTCGAAACGTCGAGCCACTCCCAAGCGCTATAGTTCTCCTGAGAACTATATGCCAAGAAAGATAACAAACAGTCCTTTTCAGGACTACACTCCTCCAAGAAAGATTACCGAGTCAGAGTCCTGTTCAGGACTCCTCAAACCTCTCTCTCTCTCTCACACACATGGTGCAACCGCAAACCTACTGTATAATATTGTACCCTATCTCCATAATGAAATTGTGATAAATTTATGATGAAACACATGACAAACAACTTCCTTACATGAAAATTTACACAAATATTGAGACCATCAAGTCCGTAGATGTAAGTCTTTTTTTTAAACAATCAAACTTAAAGGCTGATGAATATCTGATAAATCTAAAAGTATATAAAGAGTATAAATGCAAGAAAATAAAATAGGATGAAATACACATGAAAAAACGATCTTGAAAGAAAAAGAATGAGCTATAAAAAGTGTTTAATAAACGAGAAATGTATATTGACCATTAATTTTAGTGCACAAAGTGCTAATTTGAATGCTACAAATGAATTAGAATGCTAGAAGTACACCGTCGCGATGTCAGAAAATCGTGTTGCGCTAAATCGAACGACCAAATAGCGAAAGAAGCACTTTGTTCATTAATTGGAATGAAACATATATAGATTCTAACGAAAACTTCATAGATTTCAAATCTAGAAAAAGGAATATAAACCCGAGATATACCCGACAGCACTAAAACTGTCGAATTTGAACGCAAGACAAATGAATTTGAATGACAAACTCGCGAATTTGGCCGGGAAATCGTATAAATGACATCGAATCATTTTCGGAATGATTACCCTTCGGAGAAACGATGTCGGTTGCAGACAAAAAAATGTAATGAGAATATCGGTTGATGACTCGGTATTGTGAAACGGTTTGCTATGTCCGATATAAAATTCAGCAACATTCCAGTCCTTTATTATGTCAAACTGGCGAATGCAGAGAACGGTAATTTTTAAGTTTTAAATGTATGAGCACGAACGAGTACAAATTAGTATATTTGTAAATGTTGTCTCTTTGTTTCTTTTTTTATATTTATATCTGATATCCTTCTTTTAACGGGCCCTCTGTATTTAGAACAGTGTAAGTCACTGATGAGGCTACCTTATATAAATAAGACTTTATAATAACAATTGTGGTGATGATACTAATAATAATCATAGCTAAAATAATAATAATAAAGATAGTTACAATAATAATAAAACAATAATAATGACAATATTGAAAATAATGATAATTATATGATTTTCCGGCGAATTTCGCGAGTTTGTAATTTAAATTATTTTGTCTCGTGTTCAAATTCTACGGTTTTAGTGCTGTCAGATATATCTTCGGTTTATATTCCTTTTTCTTGTTTTCAAATCTATGAAGTTTTCGTTAGAATCTATGTATGTTTCATTCACATTAATGAATAGTGTGCTTCTTTCGCTATTTGGTCATTCGATTTGGCGCAACACGATTTCTGGCATCGCAAAGGTGTACTTCTAGCATTCGAATTCATTTGTAGCATTAAAATTAGCACTTTGTGCACTTGAAGGTCAATATACATTTTTCGTTTATTACACACGTTTTATAGCTCATTACCTTTCTTTCAAGATTGTTTTTTTGCATGTGTATTTCATCATATTCTATTTTCTTGCATTTATACACTTCGTATACTTTTAGATTTATCTGATATCCATCATCCTTTAAGTTTGATTGTTAAGTGGGAAAAAAGACTTACATCTACGGACTTGATGGTCTCAATATTTTTGTAAATTTTCATGTAAGGAAGTTGTTTGTCTCGTGTTTCATCATAAATTTATCACAATTTAATTATGGAGGAAGGGTACAATATTGTGACTGGGATAGGTACTTTTGTATCTCCACTTTTCCGAGGTATATGAACATTTCCGTGCTGAAATTCCACATCCCTTGATTTCACCCCTTCTTTACCAAATGTCTAACTACACCCATATAAATTGTCCTCAAAATTAATTAAATGGAATAACAAAAAAGACCCTAATGGCAAATCTGGCATTTAATTGCATTTTTTAAAACTGTAAACGTGTGTTGCATTTCTTCCCCCTAACATTCCTAACTTGAATAAACATAATTCGAATACGAATGACAGGTGTTAATTTGAATAATAAAAATGACGCCTCGACAAGAGACGATTAATTTGAATGCTAGTTGAGCAGTTTCTAAATTAGATGACAGATCTATGAAACCCTTTGACCAAAATTTTAAATTAAATACCAAAACGGGGAAATTGAACGATAATTGGCATGGTAAAGTCGATCTGCGCTTACAATGCAAGGTAAATGAATTCGAATGACAAACTCGAGAATTTCGCCGGGAAATCCTATATAATAACACGAAATTCACAGGTTTAACAAAATCATCAATTGGTCTCACAATTATCTTTTCACTGTCATGCATGTTTACCTATAGTATCCCATCTGTCAAAAATCATTTATAAACTGCGTGACGGCTATGAGCGCCATATATAAGTGAATATTAATATGGGATTTACCGGCCTAATTCACGAGTTTGTCATTAAAATGGATTTTTCTCGTGTTCAAATTTGACGGTTTTAGTGCTTTCAGGTACATGTATATCTCGGGTTTATATTCCTTTTTCTAGTTTTCAAATCTATGAAGTTTTCGTTAATATCTATGTATGTTTCATTCAAATTAATGAACAATGTGCTTCTTTCGCAATTTGGTCATTCGATTTGGCGCAACACGATTTTCTGACATCGCGACGGTGTACTTTTAGCATTCTAATTCACTTGGAGCATCCAAATTAGCACTATGTGCACTTAAATTGATGGTCAATATACATTTCTTGTTTATTACACACTTTTTATATCTTTCTTTTTCTTTCAAGATTGTTTTGTTCATGCGAATTTCATCATATTTTATTTTCTTGCATTTATACACTTATACTTATCAGATACTTATCAGATTTATCTGATATTCATCATCCTTTAAGTTTGATTGTTAGGAAAGAAAATAAGAATCTACAGACCTGATTGTCTCAACATGTTTGTACATTTTCATGTTTACTTAATATCTGACTGCACCCATATGCATTGTCTTGAACATGAATAAATTGAATAACAGAATAGACCCCAATGGTAAATCATGCATTTTAATTGCATTATTTTAAAACTGTAAACGTGTGTAGCATGTCTTCCCCCTAACATTCCGAACTTGAATAAACATATTTAGAATACGAATGACAGGTGTTTATTTAAATTATAAAAATGACGCCTCGACAAGTGACGATTAATTTGAATGCTAGTTGAGCAGTTTTTAAATTAAATGACAGATTCATGAAACCCTTCGAACGAAATCCTAAATTAGATACAAAGACGGGAAAATTGAATGATAATTGGCATGGCAAAGCCGATCTGCGTTAACTTAAATGCAAAGTAAATGAATTCGAATGACATACTCGCGAATATTTGTATGTGATGCTTTTCTTCCTATTTTTAATGATTCCCTAAAGAACTTACTCAAATTTGCATTTTGTGTGTGCAAATGAAAATTTGGTAGCACCATTTTCCATTAATTTAATTCAATCATGCGTGAATAATGAAAAATAGTTTGTGCATCAGATGAAAGCAAAGCATTTCATAGATGTTTATCTTATTATTCATTACAGTAGAAAATTTCTGCCATGAAATCCGGTTTCGGTTTTTTTTCTGGGACACACTGTATAACAAGCCAATCCATGTTGCCGGTGTGATCAGAGGATTCTAGGACACTTACCCCCCCCCCCCTGGACATCCACCCCCAGAAAAACCACCCACAGTCAACTACCCCCCCCCCCGGAGAACTACCCTCAGACAACTACCCCCGGACAACTACCCCGAACAACTAACCCCTAGGACAACCTTTGTAGGTGCCCCCCCCCCCCCCACACACACACACACACACATACACACACTTTGATAAACGCTCCGCCGGCCCTCGAAATTAGGGTTAGATTTCGAGATTGGGGTAAGGTTTTGGGTTAGGATTACGGATATTTTTAGCAAATAGGATTGTAATTTTTAATTTCTAAGATAAAGCGTGTGTCAACGATGTGACATCTGTGCGTTATGACGAAGAACTCCACAGGCTTTTGGGTGGGGTGACGATGGGGTGACGATCGCTCAAGGTGGTGTTCTGCCCCCACTAAAAACTTCAATTATTTTCATCTCCACAAATCGTATTACTTCAATTGTATCTGTACAATAAATAGCAACATGCAAGTAATTTCATGTTACATATAATAATCCATGGTAAGATATCATCAATTGAGCAAGACTAGAGATACATTTTTGTTATCATGAACGCAAGTTGACTTTCATGTTGCAGTGCCCTACCAGTGGACATACTTGCAAAGATTTTTTTTTTCAAGTTGCTCCAGCTATAGAATTGCCATATTCTCACAGCTTTCAAGATGTGTCTCAAAACAATTTGTTTGTCCCTTATTTGGCAAAATAGTCCTTGTTTTTAATTAATATAAGTTTCGTATGATAATGTTCTCCCTATTTTGTTTGTCTGTTAGTAATTCTTGTTTATATGTGCTTTGAATCTCATGAACAGGGGCTTTGTTAATTTGATATTATTATTAATATTATAAGTTTCTATGCAATAAGTTGTCACATCCGTTTGAACAATCATCTTTATCTTACACCCATACGATCGAAAAAAATGGCAGAACATCTTGGACTTACCTGCAAGCGTTTCTCTTCGGATTGAAACACATAAGAAACAGCTGATGGCAACCAGAAATCTTACTGAAGGGAAAAAAGGCATGATTACTCCTTTCCCTCCTCTCAGCGACGGGAGAAAGATTCTTCGTTTGATGTTTCTCTTCCAGATTTACCGGGTTTTTTCTCAATAAAAGCTACGCTTGAAAGACTTTGAATTCAGCGGCGATGCATACTTCATCACTTTCTCGAGCAGATCGATGATTCTTCACACAATCATGCATGCGACTCTCGAAGTTATTGGGAATAGTAAAAGATTGGTGAACGATAAATTGAAAGTTCTTTCTCTATCTATATAGTTGTAAGCCTGGAGGAGAATCAATTCTGATCATCACCGGTGAGCTATACCTCTGAAAGGAAGATTTGAGTTGCAATGAAGACTTTATATCGGAATTATGGGTGTTGGTGTAACGCACATGCGCTGTTTGCAGTTAGAAAAGAAAATGCGGTCTCTCGCGCCGTGAAACACCCCCCCTTCCACCACACCTTTTCAAAAGCCCATTAACCAGTGTCAGAAGTAACACTTGTGGCTGTACATCACAGAAATGCAAAAACTGACAAAATATTCAACTTTGAAGGATATATTGGATCCCCTGAAAACACACATACACACACACGCGCGCGCGCGCGCGCACGCACATACACACACACACACGCGCGCGCGCGCACACACACACACACACATACGCACTTACCCTTTCTGAATAATGTCAATCTTTTTCAAGCTAGTCGATACCTTGATATTGACGTGATTTTCACGTGAATTTTTTTATTGGGCTAGAACCAGCTGTCTATCTCATTTAGCAGACGGGCAAATGGACTTCAATTTGCATGTGTGCTCATTCAAACTACAGAGTGCGTAGGTAGACCGCAAAGAATGCTATCAATAGGGTAGGTGTAGATAATTTACATACACATGAAAAATGTTACACATACATAAAGTTTTGTATTCTCTACAGTAACTTCTTCTCTTTATTTGGTAACAAAATTGTGGTCATGATGTAACTGATTAATAAGATAACAATGATTAACGACGTCAACACCAAAGGTCTCTCATTTCCTACATGTGTAGGTAATACGGGACAGTTACACATCAAGACATTTTAAATACAATTTGAATGAAAATGGCATTGTTATAGTTAGTTCAAACACTTTTTGAAAGAGATACATGCAGCCAATGAAATTAATGTCATTTTGAAACGATTTTAAAACAATGTGACCCAAAATATTTCGGTAGTTTTTTGTTTACAGTAATAAAGGTGCTTTAAATTATGTTTAAATACTTTCAGAATAATGTTCTGGCAATGTGACTTTTACATTGATCAAACTCACAGCATAAAAACAACTTCTTAAAGATAAAGTTGAGTTCTGGTCATGTGATTGCATTGTGAAAGAAAAGGTGTGGAATGGATCAGAAAAAGTTGATCATGTAGCATGTAAGTATTGGTGTGTACTGCAAGGTTCTGATCAGTCATCAAAATCGTAAGAAATTTGGCCCAGTCTTGGTAAATAAACAAGCGCTGTACACAGAAAGATGCACATAGGACTACACAAATGGTGTCGGGACTACTAACCTTGATTTCCTTATCTTGCTATGCTCATTACTCAGCCAGTATACATTTCCTACCAAAATTGTTTGGCAAATTAAATTTTTGTGTAATCATTGAGTATTTGCTTTGGCTCCTAATGGTTAGGAGCCAGAGCAAATAACACTGAGTTCCTATGGGAAATCTTTTCATTCAGATGGTCATATCTCAGCCAATACTTAACATATTCAATTGGTTTTCGACATATGAACATTATATTTGATGTTCTTTCGGAAAATGAAGAAAATATTGAGAAATTCTTAAAATAGATTTGTATGACGTCACACCTTCGGTACTACAACGAAAGGGCAAAATAAACCTCTCAAACGTTATAAGGTTTTATCTTTTGTAATTCCTTTCTTAGCTTGATAAAGAATGGCCTTTTTTTTCTTATACACTTAATCACTTTGGATCACTCTATGTAATTATGGTTTGATAAAGAACGTAATTAAATTTTGGTATCCGAATGTGAGTGGATCGCCAGGTGGAGTATATACGAGCAACAGAACAATTTTCTTGAAAACAATCATTTGAAAACTTGAAGCCCGGCGCAAATTGCGCAAATACGAGCACATAAAATTAGCTAATTGCAACATGTGCAGGCCTGTATTTGGAACTGCTACTGACTAATATAGATAGAACTATCTATAGGCACATTCTCGATTGTGACCATAATAATATCTACGTTTCATTAACATTGTGACGCATCGTATTATTATTTTGTGTAAAATGTTCACTGTCAACCATTTTGACAGGAGAGCAATGATGTACATGTATTCCGTCTTTCCATCCAATACTATACGTTCGTCCTAACGTCCTTGATTCAGTTCAGTATATAGCGTTATAACGGCTTTTATTAAATAATTGGAAGCCGACGACTGAAATGCTCTTTTTTATTAAGTAACCCCCACCGTTTACCCAAGGCCGCCGATACATTAGAGCGTTTAAATTATAGTGTACTTAATAATAGAGGTAGCAATTATTAATGGTATCTCTGACATTCAATGTTGCCTTTGCCCAACTCCGCGCATTAAACAATTGTGTATTGAATGGATGCCTCTATGAGTTAAATGACAATGGGAT
Source organism: Strongylocentrotus droebachiensis (assembly GCA_035222895.1). Classification (NCBI taxonomy): domain Eukaryota; kingdom Metazoa; phylum Echinodermata; class Echinoidea; order Camarodonta; family Strongylocentrotidae; genus Strongylocentrotus; species Strongylocentrotus droebachiensis. The sequence continues at coordinate 60,998 of JAVYIG010005083.1, read as the reverse complement.
AGCATAATCTCCAAACAAGAATTCACGAATCAACACATTGGCTTTATGGCCAGCACGTAATTGTTTATAACGGCGAGAGAAAAGAAAATCCATTAATTGCTGGAGAATTAGATTTGAATGGGGCTCCCATAGCCTGTGTGTCTAGATTGACACCTCCCAGTTACCTCACCGAAAAAAAAATCTACTTTTTAAAAATTAATTCGGTTATTTTACACAGAGAAAACGTTGTTTAAAATGCTAGCAGGTCATTACAATAAAACAGCTTGTTGAATTTTGAAACAGGTCGTATTACTTTTAAACAACCCGTTTAAACGGTCTTTTAATTGTGCTTGATCCATTCCAAACATGTAGCCCGAATTCACAAAGGAGGATTGTCGACACGTCATATGACGCGTTTTGACGCGTTTTTTACTGTCAAAACGCGTCAAAACGCGTCATATGACGCACGAAAACCAAGGTTTGTCGACAAACCTCCTTTGTGAATTCGGGTCACAGAGTACAATGCTAATTAGACACGAACTCAGGTTAAGCTAAAATAACTTAATTGAGCCGAAGAGGGAGCTAAACAAGTATGACGAATCGTTCAATGGGTTGAAAAAGTGATTGCGTTTTTTCTGGCTTGAAAAAGACGGTGAAAGACACACACAATGCGGCTTTTCGTGGGCAAATCCCGCATTCGGGATTACCGCAATGCAGCTTTCCTGCATGCGTTCTTAGGTTAAAAAGCCGCGGCTTCTCGTGCATGTGAATTAATCCAAGGCGCCTAAAATGAATTGCATTCAAATAAGGTGACACGAACAACCAAATATGTTTCATGGTAGTGCCTTTCAACATGAAATTAACAACTGGAGGAAAATAGGCCCCCATCTTGGACCGTTGTCCCCCATTGCCTACACACAATTCTGATCAGACACCATTCATAATGTGCATTGCAACACCCATTCACAACACACAATGGCCATAAGTTTTATGTGATGGTCGGCACATTTCATAACCTTCCTGTTAAAACCACGTTTTAAGAGCCACCCCTAAATACCTGCATACACCACAACATTCAGTGAAAATTGTGTTTTTATATCAGAGCAAAATTTATGATCAAAATTGCTCATCTTGGTCAATTTTGCCAAATTTCTCGGAGAAAGAACGCATTGTAGTCTTCGAAATACCTGCATACACCACAACATTCAGTGAAAATTGTGTTTTTATATCAGAGCAAAATGTTATGATCAAAATTGCTCATCATGGTCAATTTTGCGAATTTTCTCGGAGAAAGAACGCATTGTAGTCTTCGAAATTAATTGGATATATGCAGAAGTGTTGTTAAAGCCCACATATGGCGCTATAGCAATATTGGAGCCAACACGGAAAGACAGTGATGGGTTCAAGTTTGGTGGTCTCCAATTCCCTACGGTCTCCAATTCCCTACACCTACCCTACGTCTATACATTGTCGCTATGTTCCCTTGAAAGTTGCAATTTCCGGTTCCCCCCCCCCAGGAAGATAATCGCTGGCCTACCATGCATGCAACGGAATCGAAACCCCTTTGTTTTCATTCTAAAAATATTAAATCTAATCTTATTTATCTTGGCCGGTCGTTAAACTAACTTTATCGCATTATTGCAAAGGTGAAACTTTGATTGGACAAGGTTGTCAAAATGTAATGCTTGGAAACATTAGGAGCAGGGGTGTCGATTTGTATCCGTGGCTGGGGGGGGGGGGGGGGGTGAAAGGTGCCAAAATATTTTCGGCAATGGATCAAAGCAACCAAGAGGTAGAAGCGTGTGGCAAGTTGCACCCCCTCCCTTCCAAGTTATTAACTTTTTCAAGTCACCCTCAATAAAGATTACATTTCAGAGAATATAAGAGTAGTAATAAAATTAATAACATGCTAAATGTTAGTCCTGACTCTTGCCTGCAGTGTAGGCCTACCAGACTGATATCATCTATTTTTAAACGAAATTTAGACATTACAACAAAAAATCCAATGGTGAGGGATATCAACTTGTGAAAGTATTATGTTACCAGTGGGCAAATCCATTAATAAGCAACCAGGAAATGTTCATGTAGACAGAAAATTCCGGATTTCCTGGTGATAGAAACATACATGCTATGAAAAGTGATGTCTCCAAACAACATTCATCGTGAAATACCCATTCCAGTATTCTGTGTACAAAGGAGATCTCAAAAAAACGTAGTTCTCATTATTAAATGAAAAACATATTGCTTTTGGTTCTTCATTTGACTCTCCTCCTTCTTTAATTAAACCAACTGAATCCTCTCTGCGGGAAACTCAATTCAATGAGACAGAATATCACTGATGCAAAATTTGGTTCTCAAAATGACAGAAAATTTCCACTCCTGATCTCATACAAACTATCTGTTTCTTAAAAAACATAATATAAAACTTACGTTCCAACTACCAAACAACAAACTTCCATTATCTCCTTCTTCACCCAGATATACTTATCATACCAGATACGCTCTAAAATATAGGCATAATATTCCCCTAAAGCCCTGACCAGAGCACTATTTTTTTCTTCAAAAACTATAACCAGTCTTAGAAGGTGCATTATTATTGGAAGGGTGTTATAAACAAAACTTCAAACTTAATAAAATTCTAACCTTCAAAAACACCTTAGCTACCTTATGCATGTTACGTTTGAATACAATACATAGGCCTACATCAGCTTTTCAACAAAACAAAAATAAATTGTGACATAATAATCTTTCTCCAAAATATCGAACTGGAGTATTCTGTTGTATTGCTTGTTTATGTACATACAAAGAGCTTATTTTCAAGAGGCACTTGGTCCGTGTGTGTAACTTAAGAAAGAAGTCTTTGTTTACCCGATTTTGTACAGGTTTCTATGGAAAATTGTTATTAAAAGATGCATGTGTTCACAATTTCTCTCGTAATTTATGTTAATCATTTTTGTTCAAGGTAAATAGAGGGAAATGTATATTATTATCTCCATTTGCTATCAAAAGATTTTGCTCCTTTCGGAAAATAGCTCTTCAAATGTTTTACATGTAGAGATATAAATAAAGAAATAAATAGATGAAATCAATAAAACAAATAGATACTGAGTATGAATCGGGCAACAAACTGAAAGTTTCGTCTCCTCCATGCTGCTATTTGGATAAAACCGTCTTTCTCTTGTCTTTCTGCCTTTTACCTCCCCTTCCCTTTTTCTTCTGCCCGTTTCTTCCCCTTTTCCCTTTTCCCCAGGTAGTATGATCTGGGTCAAATGGAACCCAGTATCCCATACGGGGCCAATATTTAGTAACCGATATGGGATCTATCTGGGCCAGCCCTTATGGTCCCAGATAGGAATGAGTTATGCGTACACAATGGGTAGAATATGAATATGCCCATTAATTATGGGTAACACTTGGCCCGGAAAATCTGGGTTAACCCACATGGGATATCAGTATCTGGGTTAACCATTTGGACCCAGTTTGGTATGGGTTCCATCTGGGTCCCTTCTGTCGTATATGGGTCCCATATGCTTATTGGGTGCAGATGCCTTAGGGGGCCTTACTGGCCCCAGATGGTTTTCCATATGGGGCCCATGTTTCAGAGAATAATAGGACATGGGCTTGCTACCTGGGTTATTATCCTCTCTTTCTCTCATTATTTCTCTCTCCCATTCTCTTGACTACTTCTTTTGCACTATTGTGCTTCGCGCTTAATAGCTCGTTGCTTTTTAACGGTGCGGCTTTGCATTTGGCGCACTGCATTTCTATGATAATGTTGATTGAATAAATTGAATAAATTCATCAATTCCGGATGAAGCCGTATGAACGAGAATTCAATTCATTCTTGTCTCATATTATGGTTGTCTCATTTACTTAGTTTTCTATTTATACATGTATAAATTATGAAAATGAGAAAGCAAAATGTGTATATTGATGGTCATCTTGCGAGTATAACTACTCTCATCGGGCTCGATCTGGTTTTGATGGTGAATTATTGGGATGGGGATGATTGTACAGGCCATCCCCCACCTGATTTTCTTTTTCTTTTTCTTTTTTTTTTTTTTTTTGGGGGGGGGGGAGAAATATCCTCCCCCGTGATCGTTTCTTTTAATTCCCTAATTAATCGCGCCGGAAGCAGTTTGGGATTGGGGGAGGGGGGGGGGGGGGGGGGGCAAACACTCCAGAGGGCTCACCTTCCAGGGGCAGTGAAGTAACGAGCAAAAACGCTTGGAAGGGATGGGGGGCATAAGAAAAATCGCCAAAATCACCACCACCACCAATTGGTGGAGATTCCAGGGAGCGGAGCCCCCGGAAGCTCGGGTTTTTTAGGTATTTAATAAAGGTCAGATGAGCATATAGGGGACCGCCTTAGGGCCCTTAGTGGGGTCCGGAGGCGGAGCCCCCATAAGCTCTGGGGTTTAAGGCATTTAATAACGGTCAGATGAGCATACGGGGCTCGCCTTAGCGGGCCCTTGGTGGGGTTCGGGGGCGGAGCCCCCGTAAGCTCTGGGGTTTAAGGCATTTAATTACGGTCGGATGAGCATCCAGAGCCCCGCCTTATTCCCCTTGGTGTGGTCCAGGGGGCAGAGCTCCTGGAAGCTCGGGTGTTTTAGGTATTTAATAACGGTCAGATGAGCATACAGGGGACCGCCTAGGGCCCTTGGTGGGGTCCGGGGAGGAGCCCCCATAAGCTCTGGGGTTTTAGGCATTTAATTACGGTCAGATGAGCATCCAGGGCCCCGCCTTATGGCCCTTGATGGGGTCCCGGGGGCAGAGCCCCCGGAAACTCGGGAGTTTTAGGTATTAAATTACGGTCAGATGAGCATATTTTTATACCTCATTATTTTGTGACATTGGCAGGTCACTTATTTTTTCTCTCTCTCTTTCTTTCTTTTTCTCTTTAACAAACTTTTTCAAAAAGTGAGGGGGGCTCGATCCCCCGAGCCCGGCCGTTCTGCAGACCCTGACATACAAACTTTGAAATAAGCCTATTTTTCGCCCGTCTGTAAATTTGGGAATTTCTAATTTCCAACAAACGCATAAAAAGGTATGACTTTCAAAAAAATTGAGAAAAAATACCGGGAAATCAAGTCATTTCAGCAACATTTGTAAATCACTGGTATCGAACAAAAAATTACCCCCTCCCCCCCCCCCCCCCCATCAGTACGCCAGCGTTCAGGGGTTCATGAGCTTCTCACCCCTATAACAAAAAACAGACACGCTTTCCCATTCTCTCACAATATGTCCACGATATGCGCACGCTATTATAAAAACCTCCATTGGTAATTATAGGTGGCATGCGCAATGTTTAGGAAATTTAATTCCTGTTAACTTTCCTATTCTTTAAATAGAATTGTATACGTCATTTAATTCTTATTGTTATGTTCTTTTGGGTTAAAAATAAAAACCATCTTTACTCCTTTAAATGCTTTTTTTTTTTAGGGGGGGGGGTGTTTTTTTTTTTTTTTTTTTTTTTTTTTGGGGGGGGGGGGGGCAAAAATGCGTTTTGCTCCCCCCCCCAGTTTTTTGGTTGGGGGGGGGGGGGCAACTGTCTCCCTGCCCCCCCCCCCCCACTTCCGGCGCCTATGGTCTGCATGCACGACTTGTAATCATTTAACAAATTAATCCCAAGATATTCGCTGCCGCGCGCGCGCCATCTAGCGACAACAGTACAGTCATGTGATCACACATAAGAGAGAAATTTTCACAATAATCTTCGACATCACCAAGATCAAGACAAGGTTGATCTATAAAATAAAGGTAATACTGCTTTTACATCAACTTTTCCCTTCTATTGCTCGTATAAATACTATAGAACTAGATCTACGTGTGAATTTTGAAAGATGTTTGCATTCAGAGTTTCCAATGTTGGTATTTGTGGTGTTGTCTCTTGTTTGTTTTGGTTGAAACATAGTCGCTATCCGTGCTGACCTTCCCATTCAACAGCGACTACCCCGGAACTTGTCGGGTAGCGAGCTGGTGTGATGTGGTATCATAGTTTCGGCGGAGTCGGGCTAACTCGGACCAGGGGACAACTCGGCCCAGATGCAAAAACGGTCAATTTGTGCATGTATAGGGGTAGGGTAAAATTACAAAAAATGAATGGAAGAACTTTAGAATACCCAACACTAAATTGACCAAACGTTTGTAGTCTATTTTTCCCCTTTTATTGGTCGTAAAGTCTGATCTAGGCCTACACAAATTCTTGTTGTGAACATTACTTGGCTAGGCTATGGTTTATTATTAATGTTCACCACACAATCGTGGATTTTAAAAGTATTTGAAGTCGTTGAAGAGTCCTGGTGTACCCTTTCCTGCTAAAGCGAAAACGAAAGTTGCTGATGGGAATCCACATGAACATTGACATTATCTGAGTCACGATCCGGAACTACTATTTCAACCGGCTGTCTGTTCGTGTGCATGGAATAAGCGCGATTAGGCATGCTTGGAACAGGTCCAGGACCAGGATCTGGAACCGATTAAGTTGCACTAGCCTAGACAAAGTGATAATTCTTTTCTCGTAGAGATGACTTCCAAGATGTGAGGACATTTGTTTCTTCTGCTCGTGGCTAGTGTAATTCTTGAGTGACTGCTCCCTGTGGTGACCACTCACTGATTGAATGTCTCGAGACTCGAAACCGCCTCTATCCAGAGTCGTGATGCATGTTGCTCTTAAGCAGTGGTCTGTGTACAACTTTGAGCATCCAGCTTTCTGGGTAAGTTGTTTCATCTTATTTCCCATAGTGTTTTTGCCAACTGGAACATTGCAGTAAATGAGTTGTCACCATCTTCTGGCTTCTTTGCATGTTATATCATGACTTATTACAGTTAGTTTTGTTTGTTTTGTTTGTTTGTAGTTGTGTAGTCTGTAGTCGTTTTATTTCTTACCTTTTACCCTTTTGATTTTATGTCTGTTCTTTATGGCATGTGTATTTGTATATGTATTTTGTATTGTATCAATAATATCTTAAATGTTTACTATTTCAGGCCTTATGTTCACTTTGATCTAGTTTTTAAGTTGTTTTAGTTCTCTTATGGTATGTTGTTTATATAATGTCTTTGTTTTCTACAATGTATTCTATTTTGTGTAAATCTTTGTATGTACAGGGCTCTTTTGTAAAGCAGGCCTCTGGCACTGAAAAGACTACCCTGTTTTTAAATAAAACTGAATAAAATAAAAGCCAGAGCGATCTTTTTTGAGCTTCGATACGTACCGCAAGATAAACTCTTAACTGGACACTTCGAACTTCCAGGTGTTTCGTACATCACTCCGTTGTTCGATTATTCTTTGTCAGTTGATCTCTTTTACTAATGTATCGATCGAAGCCCGTCTTCATCTGTCTCAAGTCGAAAATCGTCTGGTTTAAGTTCTTGAAGATTTTCGCGTCCGCGATTACAGACGTAAGTCGTGAAATCGATAAACACTTTGTTCTGTAATCCAGCTGGCGTGTCATAATTGAGCACCGACGAGTTTTGAATGATTTGCATGTCACTAGCTGAGATCGCGGGTTTGTGCTTGATGGAGCCTTTGCCTTCCTTCTTGAGCTTCATTAAGACGGCTTCACACTTTGTGAGAATGTTACCTTGTCACGGATATCAAAGTTATGCAAGTCCAAAAGGTGTCTCTGCACACCATACCTGATCAAATGCATGGATTTCTTACTATACCAGGATCCATCCTCGCGACGGAGACTTGAATAGAAAGTGCACAAAACCTCATCCAGTCGAAGCCTGTCGGTTGTGATTTCACCTAATTCAATTTGTTTCAGGCCCAAAAATACTTCAAATTTCGCAAAGCCAAACTTTATGCTCCTCTTGGTACTAGCAGAATCAGTCCCATTCAATAGCTCTTGCATTTCTTCAGTCGAAAGCATTTCAAACGTAGGCGTTTTAAATTCCGCGGCAGCCATTTTCGCGAGTAAAGGTAAAACTATAAATGTTAATGGTTATGATCGGAAAACATGATCGGTCATTACCATAGGATAATGGCCAGTAGTTATCCAAATTTCGCGTTAGGCTAAATAAATGCATTATCACGTGTACGCTTTCAACCAATCATTTGATTAGGATTTACGTCATCATTTTATAATGCAGATTAAATAACATCAGAAAGCATTTTAGAACAACTAAGATTTCAGTTGTGGTTTAAAGAAAGTTAATTCTCTGATGGGTCGGAAGGTAGTGGGGAGAGAGTTCGAAAGACGCGAAGCTGCAGATGAGAATCTTTTGGTTGCGGATGACTTTGTCCTGTCGTTCGTGGGTTCAATGAGGTGTTATTAAAGATGCAGAACGGAGGGATCGAGTGGGTACGTATGGTGTGACAAGCTCAGATAATTATGTAGGCCTAACTGGGATAGAGTTGATTAATTGCCTCGAAAGTTAGAAGGATGACTTTGTATCGGATTCTCTGGGATATGAGTAGCCAATGGAGTTCCTGTAGAGTGGGAGTGATGTGCTCTTGCCTTGGTAATTTAGAAACTAGTCCGGCAGCTGAATTTTGAATCCGCTGTGTACACACCAATACTTATATGCTATTTTGCGCGTATGTCTATCCGCGAGTGCGAGCAAAACCTTCTCCATAGACCTGTGTACATTAATTACAAAAACCTTGATTTGTACTTCTATAATTACCCATATCTTTTACATTGATTGACGTATCGAGCCAGAGGAAAAAGAAAGTAAATATTGAATAGGCATGTAAACTATTGCCCACATAATTTGTATCGTATCTTCTGCATTACAATAAGTTGAGGGACATCTCCATAGAGGCCAAGCGTATTCAAAACGCACCACAAAAGGGGCGCACAATCAGGTATGGGCTTTTACACACACTGTCCATTTTACGAGCTCATATCTCCCCGAATATATCTTGATGTACAAAAGAACCCGATTTTAATGAAAATTCAGGTATAAGACTTGCTGTAGATGCCAAATTTGTCTACTTTTGTGAAAATTTTACATAGGTACCTTTCGAGTTGAAAAATAGCTTACAGGGCACTTTCTAGGGCAATTAGCCTGCCACAACACGCGTTTTCACATTGACGCGAGGTGGAATATTTCCAACCGGATTTCCAACTTTGGCAGGGCGTTTCACTGTCGACACGTTGTTCATTCACAAAAAACCTACATAGGTAGTTGCAACAGATCCTTATGCATATTCATGAGAAATTTCGTGGCAATTTGCAAAAATTCGCCATAGGTACCTTGTCAATATTCATAAACCTTGTCAATACGACTAGCTAGCAAGGCCATTTTGCCCATGCCATAGGTGTACACACAATAGCATGCGCGTGCAACAATTGTAATACGCGATGCTGATTGGATAACTATCGTTAGATTATGATGTCGCATAAGGTTAGCGCGTGATCACTTCATAAATATTCATTCCTTATGACCTCCCCACGGCTCTCAACGACTGGCGCGCGCGTATGCAATGTGCACACTACGCGCTAATTGGTTTAATCTGTTTTACATTGCGCGTATGCGAATAAGGTCAACTCGTGATAGTTATATGAATATTCATTAATCAGTACCCCCAATGGGCTCTGATTGGCTGTATGTAAATGAAAACAAATACGTCATACCTCATTAGGTTTTGTCCCCTGACGCGTATTAACTTGTTGTAATGGTAGAATTCGGGCCTTTTTTGTTTAAAAACACCCTTTTTTTCTTTTCACTAAAAATCAAAAAGCCCCATATTACACGTATGTCTACGGGAAAAGATGAAGAACCACAGTGACAAGGTGTTTTTTGTTGAATGGATAGAAGTGTTTTTTGTGGCGGAAATTAACCAGTGGAAATGTTTAAGAGAAGAGTACGAGTACATTGTTTGACCTATTTATTCGTCCTTCCTATTGGCTGTATATAATTCGGGCCTTTTTCGTGAATATAAGTGCTTTTTTTAGAGTCACGAAGGACTCAGTAATCTGTGCCAATTTTGATTACGCATGTATACACATGCAACGAATGCTTATACAAACGCAATGTCATTCATTTAATATTTTCGAAGTTTTAGCACTCAGTTGTTTATCATATTTTCACGTGATTATTTATTTGTTATATTTAAAAGCTTATAAGAAATAAAATTTGATGGAATATTTATGATTGATATAATGTGATCTTTTGGTTCAGACTGATCGCTAAATTGGTACGTTTGTCAGCGCAGCGCATGCATCGAGGTCGTGCGCGCTGTACCTGAGGCGAGCAAGAAAAGCACCAAATAACACGTACTTATCCCAACACGCGCATGAACACGCGTCAGACCAGCGCGTACTGCTAGTGTCTTTCTGGCGACCTTCATCTACGCAGATGCAACATATTGGGCAAAACTTTTCAACATATCAACCTTTTCCGATCGACTCCACAACGTTTCGTTCACAAAGCAATCGCATGACCAGAACTGGTATATACCTTTAAGTGAACAAGAACAAATACCCTCAAAGAAAACAAAATTAAAAAAAAAAAACATACAGCAACAACAGCAACAGCAATAACAGCAACAACATCACAAAGGACTGATGGTCAAGGCAGGAGGTCATCACTTTTTGTCGAAAAATAGATAATGAAAATTTGGAAATAGAACAGTCTAGCGCGGAGCGCTTTAAATATTGTCAAGTAAATGGTATCCCATAGACATTTATTATTACAGGTTATTGGTATATTTGTTATAGCGTTCATTATTTTTCCATTAGTGATCTAATTGTTTTTAATTGAAAATAATAATCTGTAGAAATTCTCTCACTACGTCATCGCAAAGTCTTTAGAAAATACAACCCGTGAGTCAGTTTCGAAATTATAGTAGTCTCCTACGTTATATCTGATAATAATCGAATATAACAATGGATATACGTAAGTTGACATGATTTCAAAAGGCAACAGAATAGAAAATCAGAAAAAGCCCCAGTCACAACTGCAGCGTGATACCAGAATGAATTCCAGGAAATGATAATATGAAACGTACTTTGTGATTTCATGAAATAAAAAATGCAGACAAAAATCTTATCTTTTCATTAAAGAATAATTTTTAATAGCTAGCTTTCTTAAAATGGACTAAAAACAAAAACCGTATTATGGCGTTTAAACAATTATGGCAAGTGACGCAAAAAGTCAATCAAGATCTCACGAAATATAAGATCACCAAGCAAAATGTACATATAATGAATTCTTATACAATAATAGTAGTGATATGAATAAACACCAAAGTTATTTTGTTTCAGCGTTTCACGACAAAGAGGAAAAGATTACATTTATCTATGAGTGCACTTCCTAACGAATTTGTTTTTCTTCTATAAAAAGTGTTCACATTTCAAGCATTTGATTATAAACGTATACACAATTTATATCGATACTGGCATAGACGGTTCAATAAAGCCCGTAAACAGTATAGCACAGGCATTTCGGAAAGATTGTTTTGTTCAAGCACAGAAGAGAATATTTTGTATAGTAGCTGCGATATGATTAATAATTTTGGTATAAAATGTTGTTTAATACCATAAAACCAGCAATGGATATGAAACACAGAAGAAATGCAACTGTACGATTTAATTCACGATAAAAAAAAGGTATCAACTGCCAGTCACGTCGTTAGATGATCATAAAAATCAACGAATGTGTTACCCATTCAGTTATTAAAACAAACAGTCATTCATTAGATCACTTAACCGAACGATAAGTCAAGTACATACATAAAAACATCTAATAATTCTATAAATCAATGTAAATCAAGGTCAATGGGTACCTCGCAAGAATCAATTCCTTGAAATGCTAGAGCGCCGTAATGGCAGCCATGCTAAAGCCGGGGTAATAATTTCCAAAGTTCTTTGGAAGCGCATAAAGACGTTATAATGTGATATGCGCTATTATATACAAAAACCGAATATTATTATAATTATTATGTAGTTAACAATTAATTGATCCAAGTGGTCATTTATTGCCTATCAGAAACTAAAAACCGATTGTGACATCGAAAGATAGACTTAATAATGCAAACAAATTAATGACTCTTTGCCAACATAAATCAAACGTTTGTTTTAGTTTCACAATCAACAACATCATACATGCAATAACATGTTACTAAAACACAAGTGCGATGATAGATCGGTGACAATTATATTTACAACTGCTCTAATAAAAAGTCCTCATATTTTTAAATTTGCTACTACAAAGAAATAGAAAAGAATAGCAACCATTCTTTGTTCAGCTACCATTCGTTGTTCAAATTTTCCAACAGGATATTAAAAAGAGGTCAAACAATGTATGAATTATACATTTGAAGGGAAACCACGATTCTCAATCTTTCAAAGATTGTACCGAACAAATGAAGACTTAGTGACTCTTTCACCTCCCTGTCTGCTCCTGCACACGGTCTTTAACTCTAGTTTTAACTTCAATTTCCATTTCAAGATTAAGCATGATTATAAAGAAATATGGCATACAATTTGTTTTCTTTTCGTTATTCGAATAATTTGTGCTTAAAGTGAACCGTTAACATTGTTGAAGGTAGATGAAAACACTGCGTAATTTGTGTATGAAATGTTACTTGTTATATTCCTTCTACCGCAACAGGAGGCTGCTCTACCCTCCATCAGAATGATGCATCCCCCTGTTGGTTCTCACATCGTATCAGTTTACTAGCTTCGTTTGTACTTGCACTGGACTCAGCATATTTTACTGTAAATAGACAAGTGCTTTGTCCACACACCATTACAGCAATTCATGACACTCCTTGAAGTTACTCGCCTCACCTACCATCCCAGTATAGCTTCCTGAGTGAGCTGCCAAAGGGATTACCCAACCAAGTGCCAAGTACCAAGTAACCCTCTAACATGCAAAACATCCTGCAAAGATATTTATGTTTTTCTTTGAAGGCGTCACTGTGCAACACCCTCTAACAGTAAATTATCCCAACCAATTTTTAATTTTTCCAACCGTTTTCTGTAAAAATAAGACTTAAAACAGGCTTTACAAAATCTTTCAACACTTAAGTGTTTGGAATGGTATATAGAGCCAATTCTTTGCTTTGTGACGATTTACATTCGTATAAATTCAATTAAATTATAATAATATAGTTGGGAGAATTCAGGTATCGATCAAATCAGGTTTTCCCAATCGGTTTTCATTAATAATGGTCCGTTTTCACTCAAACTTTCAGATTATCTTTAATTGTACATCTAGCGTTGAAGTCACTACCTTAGCACATTTTCTCATCTGAACAACGTAACAAGTCCCGTTTAAGAGTGCATGAACCAAAAGCATGATACAATGTAAACAATAGAGGCAACCCAGTTAATTAATCATATATATACATATTCCATTTGTCGGAACTTCAACAATAAACTGCTTACAAGACCAAAAGCCCACGAAGCTTGGCAAATCTTTGTCCGAAAACCTTTCAGTAAATAGATTGTTAGAGTTAATAAGTAAATAAATTGCTGTCAGTCCCGATGTGCGCCGGCCTCGTGAACCATCGGATAATTCTTGTATTGAATTCCTGCGAGATGGTATGTCGGGATATCGGTCTCGAGGACTGTAGCCATGTTCTGGTGTGTGTATATATACACACATTTAATACTTCATTTCGTGTATTTCCTGGAGTAACCCCAATACCTTAGAGAGATTGATTTCGGCCTGGTTAGGTAGGCCTACATCGTTGCACTGCTCATCCGATTTCGAATCGAACGATGGAGGATCCAAAATCAAAAAGGCCTTCTGGATTCTACTAGCTCCATCCTATGAAATGAAAATCGATTGAAATCAACAGTCACGATGATTAATACAATGATAATTGTTTACAACATCGAAAACACGAATTCATAAGTTATGCTTTGCATATTAGGAGATTTTGTTAGCCTAGTATTCATTATATACATGTAAATATCTCAATTCGTGTTATGCATATCAAGTAAGATTATATGCCTAGAATTTGCATTTTACATTTGTGTGTTAATGTTCGTGTTTGTCTCTGTATGTGGATATACTTTATAATTTATGATAATATAAATTAATTGATGATATATCAATCAAAAATTCTAAATATATACTGTACTTTACTCACTATGTGAACGACAATGTTCTTTATACATCCATCCACGGTGTTGCCAGCCTTCCTCACGAGAGCATGTGATTGGCTAATGTCTCGTCGGATGACCTCAAGTTCTTGTCGGGTCAAGTCACGAGATTCACTTTTCAACCAGTGTTCAAGGTGCTGCGCAACCGGGACGGGCCGAATAGTAGCTTTAGCCGTAGAAGAGCCATCTCCATCCCTAAAGCTGCTCTCTACATTTTACAAAAAGGAGACAACGAGTGTTGAATTTAAAAGAAGTTGCATACATGTGAACACGATCTCACAGACTTTTAAGAAATCAACTTACGGGCAATTGCAATATATATACTATTGTACTGCCTATATAAATCATTTTACGTAATATATCACTGTCATATTCGCGCATTGCAACAGGTGATGCACAAGGATATTGATATTGTCTTAGGTTGATGGTGTGAAAGTATTTGCAATCGCGTTTGTGGATGTTTTTAATGTAGACCTATATGGATATTAAATTCAAATATGAAACGCTGGAAAACGCTATGTGAAGTATTGAATGAAAACTCTTTGAGAGAGAGAGCCACGAAGTAAAGAGAGATAGAGATTCAAAGATCTTAGGATCCGGTGAACATTCACCACAATTCTATCACTGATAGTTCATGCAGAACTTGTATTGTTAAGTTGACCTCCAAAAAAATGGCTGCCTCCCTAATATTGTTGATTGGCCAAAAAGTTTTAGTAATGCAATATGGCGTACCAATCGTTTTATTTTCTTCTGTAGCTGACTCGGCAGATTTCTTGGCCTGTTTCTGTTTCTTCCCATGCAAACTAGAGAGTGTATAGAGGTAAGGGTTGAGAGACGAGTTGACGGGGAGGACGAAAACAGCAGTCCAGGCATACACCTATCAAAAGAATAAAAGAGAAGAAGACACTTTCAGCAATTAAGGAGCAATCATCGAACAATCGAAATCAATAGAAAGACAAGCTCTGAGACAAGCCGAGAGCAAAATAAAATCATATCACATTTCAACAATGATTCTATTATGAAAATAAATAAACAAATTCAAATGCACTCGCTCATCTGCTAATTAATTCAACATTAATATTTTAATCTGTGTTCGATTGTGGTAATGAATGGTTATTACGGAACCAAGGTCAAAGTTTTGGAGCATCATTTTTACAGGAATCGGATATCTTATTGAACACCTTTCTTGTATCTGCTGCCTAGTACTAAAGAAAGTCTGTAAGATATGAAAGAAATGCATTCCTTACCGCAAAGGAGATTATTTGGATTCCACTCAGCCAGAAAACAGTAAACAGTTAGTGTTTCTGAGTTTGTTTTGTGTACGTAATGTTAGTTACATTATAATTTTGTGGGTATATTCACCTGAGCCGATATAGTAAGTTTCCCTGCCGCTGATAAGAGACCCATGACGATGATCGGGAACCAGCAAATTAGATCCGTTCCGACAATCAGTGACATCTTCCATGCCAACCTGATATCTTCAGTCAGTCTTTTGTCATCTCTGGAACCTTTACCTGTCTGAGCAAGCATCTGTTTGGACTGCTGATAGCGGATGTACATGGCCAGGTAACAGAGCAGGGTCACCAGAAAGGCTACAAAATTGGCTCCAATGAACAAGGAGATTGAGTAATGCCATCCTGCAGGACGATCAACAGTCAGAGGCAGGGCCAAACAGACCCCGGACTGTCCGTAGAAGTTACCTTTGCTGTACGCTGGGATAACCACAGGTAGGACACTAACCAGAGTCCCGATGCACCAGATGATCAGCTGAGAACACCGAGCAGCCGTGGGAGAGAGATGGAGTCCTTGTTTGAAGGGGAGAAGGATGTGAATACATCGGTCAACACTGATCATCATGATAAACATGACAGAAGCCTCACTTGATATGACCGAAAGCATCCCCGCCACCTTGCAGAGGGCGCTAGACTGCCATTCATCAGCATACAAGGCATAGTTTCCTCTGTAGTAGATATCAGCAGATGCAATTGTGATCATGTACAGACCCATCATAAAATCAGAAACTGCCAAATTCGTGATGAAACTGGACTGAACAATGGTTTTTCTGTCTTTCTTTTGTTTGAATACCCTGTATGCGAAGACGAACCCGTTTCCGATGAAAGCACTGCCTCCTAGAATCCAGATGAAAATCCGTAGAACTCCACTGGCCATGAGTTCTTCGCATGATGAGAATTGATCACGTGGTGCATTGCAGCCGACCGAATCCACCAGTCCAGCGAGACAACAAAAGACGTAACGATCAGCATGTCTATTGAAAGAAATATGATATATCGTTTACGTCTAGAAGGAATAACATGCTGACTTGAAAGGTATTGCAAGTATAGTAATAAATATGAAATAAAACTACGTCAAATTTACTAGGACCCTAGTAAATTTGTTGATATTGCTAAGGATTGAGGCATCTTTAGCAAATTCACAATAACTATTAACTATTAACTGTAACTTTTATTAATGAGTAAAAAAAAATAAAAAAAAAGATATTGAGGAAAGATGACTTTTCTGATGAGTCTTACAACCATTTTCTCAAAATATTCTGATAAGTGACCTTTTCATGCGTATACGGTTATCTATAATAATTTTAGTTGCATAAAGGCTTATTCTCAGTCTAATGAAGAAGCAGTTAGTTTCATGAAATGATCAAAAGAGCTCTGTTTCTGGAAGAGTTTGGAATATAAAGATATAAGTATACAGGGGGAAAAGGGACCTTATTATAGTAATCCATTCACGAACTTTATCTTTATCTTTTTGGCTACGCATACAGGATTGCCTTTGATCTCCAATGGTTTCGGATAGGTTTTGTTGTGTGGGTGTGACTGGGACATATGAACAAGCATTGCACAGAAATAATAAGTCAAGAGGCAGGTACCTGATTCATTTTAGCAAATAAAAATATAATGTCACAGCTCGAATTTTCAACGTTTCCAAACAGTTTCCTCAGGACCAAACATTTGTCAAACTTTTATCGAATTGTCAAAAATTTTACATCAAATTATCATTGGCTACAACGCATTACAATATCGGGGCTTATCACTTCTGTTTCTTTGTGCAATCATTGTACGGTCTATCTTATTTATATTAGATTTTTTTTAAACGAACATTTTCTGTAGGTTCTCCAATCCATGGAACATATCACGTCCTGTGTCTGTTGTAACGGTGATGGCAGTCCCACGAAGATCCCTGCAAAGAAATCCGTAAAATCATCATTTTTATTCGTTTAACACGATCGCAAAGACGAAAAATCAACCTCAAGCGATTGCAATATAGCATGGTCATCGCTTATTGAATCATATACGAACACGATAAGGCCTTAAAAAAAGAGGTTGTATTGCCCTTTAGGTGCCAAAACGTGGGTCGGTCGGTCGGAAATCTTTTTTCTTTGTTTTAATCTATTTTTTTCTTCTCCCTCTTTAGGCTGATAATTCTCAATTTTGAATGCCTTAATATATTTATTTTTTAAAGCCGACCGAAAATTTCAAGATTTTGGGGTCGGTCGCAAAGGGCAATACAACATCTTTTGTTTAGGCCTAATGACGCCGTACTATATGTTACATGTAAGATTTCTATGGAGTACAGTTAGGGTTTGAAATTGCCTTTGAATTGATTTCAGGAAAGTCACACAGATTTTTAGTGTACAAGTAGTATGCGTTTTTAATTATTATGGCAATATTCTATCTTGGAGATATAAACGCGGTAAACCAAGCTATAATTTGCGATTTATATTCCGTTGTATAGTGGTTGATTCACTTGGCTCTCAATCCATGGGTAGAAGAATCGAATCCCAGCCCAAATCTAACGTCCTTTAGCAAGACATTAATCCACATTTGCCTCTATCCACCCAGGTGTTAATGGGTACTTGGCAATAACTGGGGTATTGAAAATTGCAGAGTCCACAGGAAGAGCAGTATAAATAATGATTTAGCTACCCTGGGTAAATGAAACCTAATTATTTATGCTAACTGTTATATTATTTTAATACTATATCGATAAAAATAGCTTACATTAGGATAAATTTACTTAAGTAGTATTTAATTAAATTACGGTTCTTACAATTCTTGAAGAAGGGTAAGATTCCCGAATGCTCCCGCCTCGACAACCGTGAGTGGATTTCCTGAAAGGTTTCTAAAAAGAGATTAATACAAATAGATTGCAGTCTATTTATCATAAGTCGCTTCTACTGAGAATCAGATTACAAAGCACAGACAATGATTTTACTATATGAAATCAAATCAGATTGAGAAGCCATGTTTCCTGCTCTCAATGAAGCTTTGTTGGAGGGTAGTGTAGCTGGACTTCACAGAGATCAACGGAAATAATCCATCCAAGTCAAAACGTGGGAGTGAGAGCTTTGAAGCTATATTGTTAATAATAAAGTAACATCATATTAGGTTTGCACCTCGCTTAACATTTGAGTTCACAGGCAGATACTTACAGCGTTTTCATACGATGGAGACCATCAAAAGTACCTCGAAAAAGACTGCGAATACTGTTCCTCGCCAGATTTCTGTAATGAAATTAAATATTAAAAAAAAAATGGTATATACATTGATACATAGATCTCAGCATAAAGGTTGATAAACTTTACCTAATGTTTCCGAGTCTACTTTGCCACTTTCGATGTGTTCCGAATCAACTCTGGTCATACTTCAAACAATGGGTCCGTGCCTCTTCTGAATCCCAAGTGGCAAAATTTGGTACTGAATAAAATTCTTACTGTGGCCGCGGTATGATTACATTCCATAGGATCCTTCAGTGGAACCTATATTCAACGATTATTATTCTGCCCTCCTGGTGGACTACACAGCGTGATTACAATCACCCCGGGGTACCTATATCCCACAGTTCTACCAGTGACCAGTGTGTTTATATCCAATCTCGTCACGCTTCCGAATCAATATTCCACAATTCCATTAGTGGCCATTGGTTACATTCATTCTCATTACACTGTGGTATCTACATTCCAGTTTTCCATTGGCCACAGTGGTCACATTCATTTTCACCCCACTTTGGTATCTATATTCCACAGGGTTTTTGCGGTAGCCAAAGTGTAATAAATGTTAATATGCGGGTATCAATATTCGTTATTTATTAATATTAGCTCGTCTAGTGACCACAGTACTTTTATTCGTCCTCCTAGCTGCCACAGTGTGACTAAAATAAGCACATTGGTCATGCTGTATTTAGATGTTTGGAGAACTGTCCGTGTAGCCATAATGTAAGTCAATGACATATATTTTGATATTGCATTTTCTTAAAATGTAGTCATTTTTAATACACCAAAACTTGGCGGCTGTATGTTAACAAGGATTCTGTCATACCATTTGCTTCCTGCAGATCCGGTAGATTTATCGATCATACCCGGACATTCATTAGGAGCTAAAGCGAACTTCTCAGTTAAATGCGAGTAGAAATAAAACCTCTAGTACACAATACACAGGGTCGTAAACGTATGCCTACATACTTACAAATTCAAAAGATTTATGTTTTCCAGAAATGAACCTTGTTGAATTTCTTCCAGAGAAGATGCTTCCAAGTACCTGTAATTAATTCACAAATTAAAAGTGTTATGTCCAATTCTCTGTATCGGGCTGATAAACCAAACCATTAACGAAAATCGTTATGCTCTTTTTGTATCGTCATTAAGTCTTTAAAAAAAAAGAGGAAATGACATATGGCACA
The DNA here is from genome assembly GCA_035222895.1 of Strongylocentrotus droebachiensis. Taxonomy (NCBI): domain Eukaryota; kingdom Metazoa; phylum Echinodermata; class Echinoidea; order Camarodonta; family Strongylocentrotidae; genus Strongylocentrotus; species Strongylocentrotus droebachiensis. Next base: position 41,259 of record JAVYIG010005083.1, on the reverse strand, counting down.
TTGCTTTACAATGCATTTTCGTTGGGATATTGGTCTTACGCCAATAAAAGTTCTACTAATGATAATAATACTAGCAACAACAATTATGATAATAATAATAATAATAGTAATAATAAAAGTATAAAACAATAATGATAATAATAATAATATTAATAATTTTTATCGTAATATTAAAAGTAAAAATTTATATCGTATTAGTAAAAGTAATGATTTTAGTTTTTAAAGAAATTGTAAACAAAAATATTTATATTATCCGGAGTATAGGATACCTCAGTCACACCAAAGAGACCGTCCACAGACCGAACAAAAAGATTATTTCCAGCAGTGGCCAAAAATCGTACGTATTGGAATCGAGGTGGAGTTGGTTTGGCTGTGTGACTAAGGTATAAGGCCCAGACCCACTGAAAATCATTTGCTTAAGTTTAAGGAAAAATCACTTAAAGCACTTATACACAAAAGAAAATTCAATTATGAACAAAGTTAAGCAGATACTTACAAAGAAATCAAATAGGGCATCACCAGGGGCATGAGTTGATAACTAGTCCCTTCTGTGACTTCATCATTCGTCACAATACTTAAGGATGAATTGCACGGACCATCTAGCTCGTCACAGGTGAGAGATCTAAAGAAGATGATGGGTATAATTATGGATGAGTCTCCACTGCACAAACGGGGAGAGTTAAGGGACTAAACGTATTTTGTTCCAATGTCTGAGTGCACCAACACTTTCAAAAATGGACATTAACATGGAATGAAATATATAAAAAATAGGTTTCATCAGATTTGTCTTCATCCTAAACATAAAGCAATAACCTTCGAGTCAAATCAAATGAGTTCATCTCTGTGAAAGAGTTGTTTAAGCAATTTATTGATATGTTCACATCATAACTGCTCCCAAACCATACATTTTCACATTTCATCTTTTCAGAAATATAAAATCAATTCAAATATTACCTACCACAATTGCGTCTATTTAAGTGCATAACCTTGTAAATAAAACCTTGTGAAATACAGTCAAACCTGCTTAATTGACCACCTGTCTATACAGACCACGCTTTTTGTTTCCCTTGAAAGTGGTTTCTCATTGAAACCTGTACTAAAGGAACCTATCTAGAAAGACCACTTTTTGTGTTTCCCTTGAGTGGCCGCTATAGACAGGTTTTACTGTATATATATATTATATATTATTTACAATTTTCTGAGCTGGCGGGAGAGGAGCCGAAGATCCACCTGGTCCGGATGGCAGGAGTAGGATAGTGCATCACACTCACAGCCTTGAGGACATTGACCTTTAAAAAAAAATCAAATCCATCAACGTATTAATTCGAAATACAAGTATTGAAATTAATTTACTATTTCCTGAAAATGTAAATTTATATTGTCATTCTATTGTTAAAAGTGTAATGTAATGGCAGTATCCTACTCGACTATGCCATGGTACTTTTACACATTAAACGACTCGTGTGTACTACCATTCTTCTTCTTTATACTAACCATGCCAACATCAACAAATTGTCATTTTTTTGTGTAGTAGTGTAAGTTTTTAATGTACTGTAATGCATCTTCTTTTTTTTACCACATTGACTACTTTACCCGAATCTATACTGTCTACTTGATCAATTTTCACTGATTTATTTATTTATCCTGTCGTTGATGCTGTTATTGTATCGTTGTTGAAAGATCAACTGGTTTGAATTTGTAACTTCAATGTACACAAGCCTAATGTAATACCATACAGATTACAAGTAATATGCTGTACAAAAGTATGAATGATACCATATGTTCATTTGTGTAACTACCACCAAAATAGTGAATATCACATACCACAGAATTCCTCATCGTCTTGTTCGGGACAGTGTATGATGTCATCGCACACGTGATCAAGAGCGATACAATAGTGTTGCCCATGACATCGGTATGACCTATCCGGGCATTCATACTCATCTACGTTCGATGTATAAAGGGGCGGAGGTTCAGAGATATGACACAGAAAAATACATTAACTCTTTATATGCCACATAATTTATCTCCATGTGCCAGCTTGTATTTATCATGGGATAGATATATCATATGCTTCAAGAGTCTTCTCGTTTTCTTTTAATGGACCTACGAAACTGCTAAATGGATTTTAAAAGATGGCAATAGTTCTGAAATTCCAGTTACACAACATACTTAGAGCTTGGGCTATACAACTACGACGTAAATGAAGGTTAAAAGAAAACTTTAAATTCTCGAATTCGAACCCCAAATTCAATGCTATCATTCACCCTAACATGTCAATATCTTTCTGCAATCTTTAACAAAATGGCTCTGTTACTGCGAATTTCTTTCAAATTCCCAATCAACTAGTGTATACACATCTTATTATAAATTGAATCCCTCCATCTGATCTAATGAAAATCGTTAAATTCACCGCAAAAGGCTTCATCTTCTCCGGAGGGGCAGTCCATTTTTCCGTCGCATCGATATCGGAGGGGGATGCAGTAAGAAGAGGGGCACTTCAGGTATGACTCTGGACACTCAAAATTACCTGTACAAAATGAATATTTAAAGAATGTTAATCGAGAACAATGTGTGAAATACGCGGTTGCGTAATATGTGTGACAAAAACTAGCAATAAAAATGTGTAAAATGACCTGTGACTTCCTATAAGAAGAACAAAAACATAAAGCCCTTCTTTAACTTAATCTCTCTTGTACTCATCATAACTGAATGCAAGTTCTCACTACAGCTGTTAATAAACTCTTGAAAACCACACCTCTTATAATTGACAATTTTTAGGCAACATTTGCAATGGCAAAAATGCCCTACACTTAAAAGTCGTCGTTAAACGTGAAAACACAATTATCATGATGCCAAAAACGAAGGGAAACAATTATATAGCATTTAGATTAAGCATGTTAACACTCGTAAATACTGAACATCAATGCAATTAAAATGGCGCCTACCACAGGCTCGTAAATGTGTGACGTCACGACATCCGGTGAAGAAGCCATATTCATCTAGTTCATAGAGACACCGTGATGTGTGTGATGCGCATGCTCCGTTATTGCACGTGATATATATAGCAGAATTGCAGGCATCACCCGGAGCACTATGAGCTGTGAAAAAGAAGTGGATAATCGAAACATTTAATTGGGCCAATAAATCAAATTATTAACATTTTCAAATGTGTTCATACTTGTTAAGCAAAGTGTGTTCTTGCCAAATTGAAAGCTTATCCAAGGCTCGCCCGACATAGCAAAATTTAATGTATGCAGACTGGATTCCGAGTATTGCAATTCATTCATTAATAACAGGTTAATGGAATCACTCGTCACAAGGTATCCAAGAAAGAAACATCCATAAATGTTAATATGTTAGTAAACCGGTATAGGCTATTGGTCTAATGATGCTCAATGTAGGCTATCTATTTTATAATAAGGTAACACTTTGGGAAAGACAATACAATGAAAAGTATGCGTTATCTAAGGACCATCTCGCCTTTCCCATAATATGTGCAGGTAGGATCAATATATTTGTAATATTGATCAGTAATGCAGATAATTAATAACGTTACAACAAGAAGCTGGATAATTTGTTTCGTATCTAAGATAAAAAAAACACACTCGGACCGGGTTATATACTCAGTATTTGTCTGGGTAGTAGTAATTCGGATTGGATTTGGTGATACATGAGATCACAGAGTGATACTCACCACACTCAGATTCATCCTCGTTCGTATTTCCTATGCAGTCGATCACACCATCACAATGAACCTGCGTTGGAAAGAGCGAACCGTCGTAGCACTGGAAGGCAGAATGAAAAAGCTCCAACACTGTGTCGGGGGAAAAGGGGATAGAATACCATTAACTTGTGTTTGGGCTTTTATTATGATAGTTTTGTTGTTGTTTGTTGTTTTTATTTCCGTATCATAAAATCAGATAAAATACATACAAAGTAATCATACAGAGAAAAAGGACAAAATACAGCTGGAAGCCCATTTTCAGCTGCAACTGTATTGTTGCTGCTAGTCTTCCATGGGGCCACACAAGTGTGGAGGGTATAATTTAAATTCATCCCCTCACAAAATAGAATAGTTTGAAGTTGACCAAAAAAAATAACCCAAAATATCTAGAATAGAATGGTTTTACAGCATTACAATAGTTTTGCCTTATGTCGTTAGAATAGTCTGAAGTTGACCTGCCGAAAACCTCCAGGACATATTCTGACAGTGAACCGCGAATTCAGAATGCAATCTTATTTAACCTGATTAGAAAGAGGTATTTATGTTTAAATTGTATTCCTATTTGACCTTTTGTTTTATACCAAGTCACGATGCCTTGTCTACGTTTTCTAATAAATTATTACACCTTTTGTTAATGTCGAATGTCATAATAATTTAGTGACCGAACCTGGAAGATACGGCGATTTTCTCTATTACCATGTAATTCTCGTTTTACTGTTAGATCTACATCGACCGCTATAGTTCAGTAATTTAATTGGTCTGGAATATTTAGCTGCCCCTCATCCTTTACCATCATAGGGAACTTCGGACAAATAAGACCAAAGACTATTAAAAAACTTTAAAATATCGTATCTATACCTAGAACCAGGGGCGTACGCAGGATTTTTTCAAGGGGGGGGGGGGGGGGGTTTAAAATATTTTGCTCCCGAAAATTTGAAAATCGCGCCGGCCGAAAAGTCGCTCAGTGGGGGGGGGGGGGGGGGGGGGGGGGGGGTAAGCGGTGACTTTTTTTTTTTTTTTTGGAGGTCTAAAAAAAATCGCAACGACTCAGCCGGCCGAAAAGTCGCTCAGTGGGGAGGGGGGGGGGGGGGGGGCGGGGGGGGGGGGGGGGGGGGGGAAGCGGACATTTTTTTTTTTTTTTTGTCTCAAAATTTCAAAATTTGACATTTTTTTTCGTTGGGGGGGGGGGGGTAAGGTCACCTTATTTAGGTTAGCCGTGGGTATAATTTTTTTTTTTTTTTTTATATAATAAAAAAAAAACCCAAAGGGGGGGGGGGGTTTTAGGTTTTTAGGGGGGTTTACATACATTAAAATACCAAAGGGGGGGGGGTGGGTGGTTTGAACCCCCAAACCCCCCCCCCCCCCCTGCGTACGCATCTGCCTAGAACCAATTAACACCAGATTGACTTTATTTATGATAAAATAGGGCCTGTATGACTTCAGAGAGTCACCCAACAATTTAAACATTCTAAATTACTAGTATTTGAAATATGATTATTACCACAGCCAGCTTCATCTGAAGAATCGTAACAATGGCTGATGAAATCACATCTCTTGCTGACTGGTATACACTGACCATTGTTACATACAAACTCATCTTCAGTACAAGGCGGTAAGGCTGAAAGAAAAAGAAATTAAATTCGATCTAAATTATACCTGTAGTTGCTGTATTTTTATTGTTTGGACGGGAACTAGATCTAATGCCTTTGGGATAGACAGAAGGCCTAAGCGGAGATTGATCACACGCGACCTAATTAAATAAGGGTTCCCCTACTGTTTTGGTTCAGTCTCTTGAAAGTTTTGTCTCGTTGACCTTACCTATAGGCTTTGACAGCGAGATCGAGTATCGTTTTATTGCCGACCTAAGTTCTATAATCGCCAACCCTTTGAAAAGTAAAACAGGATTACGATTATTATTTCCGTGAGCACGGATATTCGGTCCCGATGATCTCAGCAACAGCATGGGCTGTCGCCGTTACGACATTTTTCGAATTTCTATCTCGGGTTCGAATCCAACCCAGGCGGATGATTGAAGCCTGCGTTTGGTGTTAACGTGCCTCTCCCCTTGTTTCATAGACGCAGGCTATGTTAAGTGTAAAGAACTCCGTCCCTGGGATAGGACATGGAATGGAGGCCCCATGTAGAGGAGAGTCACCACCTCTGCCAGTAAAGAGCCCACTGCACTATTCGTATAAGAGTAGGGGGAAACCCCGAAGTAGTGGTCCACCTGCACACCCCCAAACAGTTATACCAAAACGTTTTAAGAGATGGAGTCATATCTAGCTCATTCCTTTTGTACCATATTCGATGCCGCCAGGAGAAAATATGTCAGGCATGCGCTTAACTGGATCTTCCTTGCAGATACGTTGACAAAAGCTGCAAACTAACGGGCCACTTTCAAAGGGAAATATTCTTTTGTAATGATAATTACTTTTGGCTACCACTCATCTGATAATGCGAGCAGTACACAGTGCTTACTTTTACAGGAGGCAAGCGAAAGAAATGGAGCAAAATTTCCTGAAATATTAATCAAAAGTACTCGACTGGGCATGTGTGGGCACAAATATGACATATAACATCATAAAGAACTGTACATAAACAAATTCATTTTTTTATTTTCCTGAGCCGGAAGTAATCGGAAAAGTGTCAAATTGCAGGTTTTAGGACTGTAAAATTTTAATTTTTTTAACAAATTAAATAATAATAATAATAATAATATGTCTTGTTTAACCAGGGTAGCCTCATCAGTATTCATACTGTTCTCCCTGAAGGCCCTGCAATCATATATTATTACCCCGGTCATCGGATTCAGGCTTACCCGCACACAATGTATGCACATTCTCCACTCCCTTGGGAGCATTCCAGCCAGGCGTCATTTTTACATGCGCACACTTGCTAATCTAAGCACATTAGCTTTCGCATCCTACCTGCTATCATACAATGTAAGCAAATTTCTTAACATAATTAGGCTTTTGTATTCATATTTTATTATCTGTTCGATTTTCCCCTTGTTAGTTCAAATACAAAGTGAAATATTAAGGATATATTTATTTGTGAACAAATTCCCTACTCAAGCTTTCCAATGAAATTGGCGGCTTCGAACCTCGGACATCAAAGGTAACAGCACACCACTAGATTCTATCGTGCAACCATATATAGAAAACAGTAGCTGCTTGTAATAATTTGTTGCCAGATGGGTCTCCAGCTCTTTAAACTCCTTGGTTATACCGGGAGGAGAGCAGACGCGAGGGTTACAGTGATTCAGTTCGCTTTTCACCTCCCAGGCTCAGGTGACGCCAAATAAATAATAACAATAAAAATAATCGAGTGTTGGAACATTAATGTGGCTTAAAAGAAAAATATATTTTTCTCACTCACCACATTCACTTTCATCCGAGTTATCCGAGCAATGCGGGATGGAATCACAGTAGAAGGATATTGATATGCATGACCCGTCACTGCATCGAAACTGATCAGAATTACAAACTGAATCAGAAAAGAAAAAGTTAAATATTATCATTTAGTCAAATACCTTTTGTCACAAATCAAGCCATCATTCTTATTCAGTTTTGACAATTCTTTGCATACGTTGTTCCTCCATTATCAATAATCAATTTCTTTCAACGCTAATTTTCAATATGAATGCGAAAGAAAAAGTGTTAATATTTCGACACTCTTGCATGCAGGAGTTTAGGCTCTAGGGATAGTTTTTAGATATCCTTATCCTAAGTTGTCCCCGGGCCTATTCCTCTCTTACTGATCTTGATGATTTTTAATGTTTCCTGATACTAGTAGGTATAAGGGATGAATGTCATAATAAAATCATGTGCACACATAATGCAACGTAATACAGAGGAGTATTATAGACAACAATTATATTATTTTAAATGTATGGAGTAATGACAATTTGATATTGTAGATTTTATAAGTGAATTGATTTGATTTGATCTATACCTTCTGGACAACTATTTTCATCGCTCCCGTATAAACAGTCCGTTACTCCATCGCAAACAAGGACCTTACTGATGCATTCACCCGCAGAACATCGGAAAAGTCCAGTCCCGCAGTTGCTGACAGAGCCTATATGAATTGATAGAATGACAAGTTTACTTTTTCACTTTATCGGACATAACAGTGCAGTTGAACTTGAGATACGTAATAACAAGGGTGACTTAATTTCATTTAATTTCAAGTTATTATGACAAACATACAAGCTTCTGTTAAAATAATAATAGTAATAATAATAATTAGTTTTAATATAGCGCTTATTAACATCACTAAGAGCTTCCAAACTTAGAGATTATTACCCCGGCTTTAGCTGTGCTACCATTACGGCGCTCTAGCATTTCAAAGAATTAATTCCTGCCAGGTACCCATTTACATCACCTGGGTTGAGTGTGGCAAATGTAGATCAATGTCTTTTCAAAGGACATTAGGGCCGTGTTAGTAAAGATGTGACATGCGTGTCAATGCAGTGTAAACAAGGTAAATTGGACGGATCTACTACGAAAACAAGGTGTCTATGTTTGGTGTATAGGACAGGGGTATATAGGTAACATTAATATTTTGCATATACATATTTACACATACAGAATAGTACAAAACAAAACGTATTACAAATATGAGTATACGTAATGGGTTATATATCATTCAATGTACTGTTCTTACTATAGCACTTCTAAATGTTATTTTACACATATATAACAGATTCCACTCGAAGACTTTCAATTGAAAGTGCGAAATTATCGATCAGAAATGTAATTTAAACATATATGACTATTACTTGCTAGCTAAGAACAACAAAGCATAGAGAAGTATCTTACCTGTTGACGGTAAAGTTATTAGTAGTTCCCTTGACAGATCTGTGAAAATCATGATAGTAAACAAGTAAAAATAATTGTTATAGCATTCAGATTATGTATTTTAAAGTATATCAGCAATTTGCATTTGAAGAGAGAAATTTTAAAATAAAGTATGAAGAATGTAGCATGGAAACGATAGGAAGGCTTTGTGTAAATAAGAGTCACCTCTTGTTCATACAAAATGTGTTTGGGTGGGTGTTTGGGTGTGTCGGTGTATTTTTTATTTATAACCATACTCATACCCTTTTCAATTCATGAAACTATTCTTCTTAATTTTGACTTCAACATCTTTGATTTTGTATGCATATGTCCAAAACTTGGAACTAATTAGCACCGTAATTAATTGTTAATTGATTTATTGTTTTTCATCTCATCTTTAAAACATACAAGTTTATGTGCATCAATGTGATATTTTACATTTGATACATTTACTACGTTTTACGATACAGTACATGACATATATCAATACTGAGCTGGGTGTGGGTATGTGTGAGGGTGTTTATGTGTATGACTAGATTTAATCGCTTTACCAAGTGCTCCGGACGCTGCTGTTTCACATATGAACTGCTTTGTTTCAGGAGATGCACACGCTACGTCATGCCACAGATTGGTCGACAGATCTGTCGAAGTGGCTGAATCAAAGACTAGCATTGTGCATGCTTCAAGTAAACCTCCATTAGGCTGCCTCTCACCTTCCGTTCCTCTGAAAATTACACAGACAAATTACAATGCTTTAGGGGTTTATAGAAATGCAGTCAAATAAAACATTCCGTTATTTTAGCGATCAGCTAATTTTAAAATGCAACTTTTAATACGAAAATATGCGTTTTCGACTTTATTTCGCTGACTAAACAAGAAAATTGTTCAAACGTCATCCATATATCCTACAAAGAATACTGAGCTAAATCACAGAAATGGTTCTGAAATATGAATAAAATTTAGGGAAATAAATAGTAATATTTACTTTGTGATGATAATAAAAAGTACTACTTTTCCCAAAGTTAGCTGTTAAACAAGATACAAGAAAAATAAGTGGCTTACACCCAGTAAATAAGATCGATTGATCGATCTGTATTGAAGAAGAAAAAAGTCAGAAACAAGCCACAAATATGTTTAAATAATTGAAATTTCTCCGAGGAAGCATTACATTAATAAAAGAAAAATAAGGTTTAAAATATCACAAATGAATGAGAAACAAGTACGTTCCATCACGTGACTTACTGAGGAGGATGGTACCAATCTGTGTAAGACATAGGGGTGTCGTCATTCCAAAAGAAAACTCCACGTTCATCTCTTCTGCCGAGACCTACGATCAAAATGTGCAAACGGTTCAGTCGTTAAATTTTTTCATAGGTTTATAGATTTGCCTCCAAAAACGAAAAATGCTTTGCTAATCTGTAATAAAATAAAGACATTTACATCATCTGATCAGCAGAGAAGCAATACGATTGGTCCATTTGGGACTCTTCTTGCAAGGACTGCTTGCACGACCATGTGTCAACAATCTTAACAATTATTTTCTAAACCTGAAGTGCTCGGAATTGCACAATGCACGAAGAGTCAAGAGGGGTCAATTGAACAGTCAGAGAGACGGTCGTTATTGGAGGACAATGGATACTCTCCGTTTACGAGAGAATTTCGCAATCAGTAAACACCGTGGTCTGAGCCATGCTGCCAAATACGACCCTGCGTAAAGCCGTATAATGAGTGTTAAATGTTAAAGTGCCACTGGACACAATACTTTTAGGTACACCTATACTTTCCTATATACGTCTCGGTGTCTGTCGCTTCCCATTGGGAAGAGATCATATAATGTAGAAAGACCATCTCGTCTTGATCACGAATGCTGACTAGATGACCCTTAGGGTTCTCCTGGCATACCAGTTCTGCCTCGTTCCATGTACGTGCTTCTGAGTTGATATAGAGCCGGTAACATGAGCCTTGGAAAACATCCCATCCATCAGGACATGTGTCATCTTTATTTTGAATTAAAAAAAAACAAGATATAAAGTTATAAAACAAACGGTTGAAACACATAGGCCCTGGATGAAATTGGTCAAATGGCAATGGTTAATCCGGTGACAATTGCTCCGCGGTCAGCATCTTACACGACATGCATTCCCAACCTCAACCTTGGATCAAGCATTAGGCTACACCTAGTCCTGATCTTTGGTGAATAAAGCCCGGAGCAAGTGTCGCAGGGTCACGCGCCGGGTCACCATGGCAACACACTATTTAACAGGTAGAAGGGGGTAATGATAACGATGTTGGGGACCCATTAGCAAATGTATTGTGAGTCTCTTCTCATCAATCCAATCCTTTGGTTGCTATGAATGAATAAAATAATTTAAAAAAAAATATATAAAAAAATAGCCCTTCCTGTGTCATGTTACCAATATCATTCGTACCGTTTTTGTTAAAGATCGAGGTATTATATATATATATATATATAAATATAAGATACTTTTTTTGTTAGTGGATCGTACAGAAAATCTATCAAATATAGAATCAGTTATGAGGTTAGTCGCTGGACAATATCTTGATCTACCGAAAAACTTACTGTTTTTACTGTTGATCACATCAGGAATAAGAATATATGACGAGTACTCAGCTAAGAAACCGTAACCACTTCCGATGCTGTCAGAATGGAACCTGATCTCCATCCGGTTGAACGACGACACAACTAATCCAAAGGGTTTCTTCTGATCGCAGAATCGCCCAAGTGAACTTTGAGATGACATATCCATAATGATCACGTAGTCCTCATCGCATCCTTCTTCCAAGGACTTGACATCAAGTTCGACGAAGTGCAGACTGATCTGAGTCCATGGTTTGGTGGTGATGTCCCAGGAGAGGTCCAGATTGGGAGGATATGAATCGAAGTAGCCCGGAGACATCAGAAACCCAGAGCTTTGCTTGCAGGAGATATAATCCTCAGATGTACCTTCAGTTCTTTCGCTACACCCGGGTTTATCTTTAATAAAATTAAAGTCATTACATACAATCACTACAAGAATTTGTGTATACCTGGAAAGGTAAATTACAATAATGTTCACAATAGAATGTATGTCAATATATTTTTCGGGGGAATCAAGCCGCTAGTAAGATTTATTCAGGATTTTCTCACTGTGTATAGGATTTTAACAAAACGAAACCTTACAGCTCCTTAATTAATCCCCCATCTCTCCATAAGGATCTGTGTCATAATACCTAAAGATTTCCGCGATATTAGCTCTCAATCTTTACCTTAACCTTGTGTTTTCCCCAAAAATGAAGATTCTGACGGTAGGTGCAGTATTTGAAACCAGCAGAAGGTCATGCGATTATTATGCCTAATTTGATCATTTCATATTTTTGCTTTAGATGTTCATATCCAAATCTCTTGAATCTCCCAAATGAGAAGGCCTAGTATATAACTAAAAGCCTTAGAAAACGTCCGACAGTGCCAACATACCTACAGAACCATAGACAACTATAGCGCTTGAGATGCCGGTGAGCAATCCTGACAATAAGGTGACTGATGGATTTGAAGATGATGAGACAAAGACAGATGGGACGTGACTGAGGTCAAAGGACACTTCCGTCTCATCGACTGAGTCACTGATCGAGAGAATACCATCCGACTTCCCGCTCCTGTCAACCTCAGGCTTGAAGGGAGAAAACAACATGTTTCGTAGCAAATTTTTTGAAATTGTTCGTGTCTTGAGTACTTAGTTGCATTTTAGAACTTTTCAGAAGGAAAAATTCAAAGAGTTATGGTATTTAGGCATGTTCAATTTCAAGTTACCAAGTACGGTTGAGTCATGACACTATGATATATTCTTGAAAGATAAAGTTTTAATGTTCTCTGAACTTAATTTATCAATCTAAAGATTCTTAGACATTGATCTCTAAAGCTCTGATAAGATATGAAGCCTGTCTATCAAAAATGAAGCATATTGTCACAGCCATTCTATGACGAGAGATAAGAAAAATCATTCCAACTGTGTAGGTAACGTTGTATTTGGTCTGATCTAATTTCTAGATAGGGCTATTGGCGAATTTACTAAATCTCAGATGTGGCCTGAGTATGAGACAAAATAGCTTGGACTTGCCCCCAAAATAATCAAATACACGGGAAAAATACTATCGACAAAGGACATGCTGTTGTCGTTAATGAAGACGGTTGAAATGGAACTTCATTCCATTTTACATTTTACAAGATGATACAATATATTTATTATTTGCTTTAAATCTGGAGAAAAAATGTATCATCTACCTTTACTTAAAGGGATCGTTTAACAATGTTAAATCTGAGGTACACGGCCCTACGTGTTATCAGTGTCTGTGATATGGTGTAATATTGAAGCCCTAACAATATTGCGCTTCAAAATGATCAAGAAGTGCCTCAAAAAAGTAAAAATCTTTTAGTGACCGGTTTTACCATACTCGTTTTCCCCAATAGACTGTAGTGTTATGAAAACCGTCATGCGAACGGTTTTCAAAATTTGTAATTCCAATCATAAATATCTTGATAATCAGACAGGCGATCGGCTTGTAAAAGTCATGGGGTTCCTGACTGACCTAAAGGTTTATAATTATCATTGCATCATGAGCTAATAAATCCAGAATTTTATTTCAGAATCTGAGACAAAGTTACCGGATCCCTTTAAGAACCATGTTTAAAGTAATGTGTAAGACATTTGATATCACCAAACATGGCTTTAAAGCCCCACCGCACTACTTGCTCCCTCTATATCGAAAACAATGCCTAAAGCGGTGCCCATTGGTCCCCCATGATCCTCTTTTTCTTATGTTAATTGAGAGCTGAGTTGATGAGATGACCACCTATCTAATCCCTCCTGGCCAAACTAGTGCAGACATGCTTGAAAAGATGAAAATATTGAAATACCTGAAATCCATGGAAAATGAACACCACATATTGGCCTGCTGGCAATCTGATTTCCTGATGGCACATAGCACGAGGAGGGAATGTTCTTGATTGGTCCAAGGCTATTTCCGTCGCTATTTCAGGGGAAAGATACGCCGATGAGCAGTTCTCTTCGCAGTATCGAGACGCACAGTCTGCGAAAAGAGAACATCGAAGAGGATAATACCATTTGCACACGAGGCATCATTTTTTTCTACATAAATCTGACGTAGAACATGGCGACGCGATGGTTCATTGGTAGAGCAGTGGTCTCGAAACTGGGAGGTCCCGGATTCGAAACCAAGTGGATACGCTAGTGCCTTTGGTAAGGCTTTAATCCTTATCACCAAGTCCTTCGGAAAAGAGTTAAAGCGTTCGGTCCCCTGGTTGCTTTCGAGGCAGTCAAGTAAAAAAAAAAAAAAAAAAACTGCGTCAGCACCTGGCACAATCTAATTGATTCTATTTGTCCAACGGGTATATTAGAGGTGAGGGACATTGTGCATCGTAACTTGCAAATAAGGGAAAAAAAGTTGAAAAGTCGATTTTGCATAAACAAAAAACCTGTAAAACTCTTACCAACTATATGACATCCTATAAGCTCCAGTCGGAAACACAATTTGTCGTTCCAGTCAGTTGGTAGTACCCAGTATCGTGTAGCTATGATTCTTTCTGGGAGAGATACTTTACACATCGCCGTCTCGCAATCTGAAATATCCTATACATTTAGTGTAGATTGAGACAAATTGATACATCTAAATAAAAATGAGGATTCATTCCATCTTCCAAAAACACACCGAACAAAATGAGGCTAGGAAGACGTAGGTATAAGGCGGAAATCAAATACCGTACAGAGATACGCCAAAAATAGAATCACATAACGCACCCCACCACCACCACACACTTTCTTTTTTTCATTTCGGTCTTAATAAAGCCCCCCCCCCCCACCCAAATTGTCTCGATCAGCCAAATGTTAAAGTAAAGTTTATAGTAATTTGAGATTTAATTTTTAGCAAGATTCCCCTCATTGGAAAACAAAAAGATACACAACCACTTCTACAGGTGATTTCCGGCAACATTTAACTCCTTTCTCTGAAATTGATTTCCTATTGGAAAATGTCTAGATAATGCTAGGAGTCCACTGGGCCGGCGCCAGTTGGTGCCAGTTTGCGCCAATGCAATTTACTGTGGCGCCTAGTGTCGCCAATAAGGTGCCTAGTGGCGTGTAGTGGCTCAAACTGCCTCCCAACTGGCTCGTGGTGGCCCGTAACGGCGCCAAATTTGAATGTGGCGGCAAGAAAATTTCAAAATGTTTGAAATTTTCGTCGCGCCACTTGCATCGAGCAATCAGCGCCAAGTGTCCGCCAAGTGGCACCAAATGGCGCGAACATATCGCCCTTTGGCGCAAACAATCCGCCTATTGGAATCCACTGGAATGTAATGGCGCGCGCCAAGTTGCGCCAATGAGATTTCGCGCCACATGGCGCCACTTGGAGCCAAGGGGCACCTTGTTTGCGCCACTACGCGAGCCAAACGGCACCCGATTGGTGACTACTTCGCGCCAAATGCCACCTGGTTGCCCGTCATTCGGCGCCACTTACCGCCTATAAAAGCAGGGCGGCATCGCAGGACTTTCTCACAGTGATGGCGGCAGTTCTCCAAGCTCCAGGGATGAGGTTGTGCTGGGCATCCTCCTGGTCCAACATGCGGACGTCCAGTGCCTGATAGCGCTTCCTGAGATGAGGTTGTTCAGCATGACGGCAGCTTCAACGAGCAGGCGGACTGTGTCTGGTTCCTGTCTCATCTGGCCAAGGAAGCACTAGAACCACAGAGCCAGAATGCCAAATGCATTTTCAACCACACGCCTTGCCCTGGACAGCCTGTAGTTGAAGATCTTGTGCCGTTGGACCATGTTACGACGGCCATAGGGCTTCATCACGTACGTCCTCATGGCGAAGGCATCGTCTCCCACGAAGAAGTACGGCATAGGGTGCTCTTCATCATCATGGGGAAGAGGAGCTGGATCTGGGATGCCTAAAGTGCCAGCTTCAATGCACTCCTTCAGTTCACTGTTGTTGTAGATCTGGTCATCAGACTGATGGCCAAACCCACCCACATCGATCCACATGAACTGGTACTTTTAATCTACCAGAGCCATCAGGACAACCGAGAAGAACTGCTTGTAGTTGAAGTAAAGGCTCCCTGATTTGTTGGGCTTCTGGAGATGGATGTGCTTTCCATCATAGGCTCCCAGACAGTGAGGAAGATTCCATCTGGCTTCAAAATCACCTGCAACCTCAAGCCAGCCTTCATTGGTTGTGGGGAGGGAGATGACTTCTGCAGCATACTCATCCACTATCGCTCTGGCTACATAAGGAACAAACTTCTGGATGGTTTCCTTGCCCACTCGGAAGTTGTAAGACAGCTCGGCATAGGTGGCCCCAGTGGCGAGATGGCGCAGGAAGACGGACAACTTGAGACCAGGGGAATGGCCTTCCTGATGTGGGTGTCCTTCTTCTGCAAGTCATCAGTCATCTCTGGGGACAACCTGGTGTAGTTCTTGAACTTCCTCCTGTCATTCTCACTCAGCTCTTCCACCAAACTGTGGTATTGTCCACGTTCGGCCCTCAACTGTGGGTGGAGCATGGGTCTAAACCACCAGTTTTGCTTCCTTTTCTTCTTAGGAGGCTCTTCTTCTTCAGGATTGGCCAGCATAAGCTATCAGTGGCCACCTCAGCATCTCTCATCATCTTCTGATGGAGCAGCATCATCACTTCAACATTATCAAAAGCCTCAGACATATCGATATTGTAAATATTTAGTAGAGATGTTGTTCATTCAGCAGCTGAGGAGGGTCTGAACCAGGTAGCCAATGGCCGGTATTTATTTAATCGGCAAGTAGCGCCAAGTGGCGGCAAGTTCAAACCAATTTGGCGACCTTTGGCACAAACTAATCACCAAGTGGCGCAAAGTAGCCGTCTATTGGCGCGAATGGCGCCAACAGGGTGAATTTTGGAATCAAATGGCCGTGTAATGGCGCGAACTGGCGCGAACTGGCGCAACATTTTGGAGCAAGCCGGGTGGCATTTGGCGCACGCCATATGGCACCCAGTTTATTCCACTTGGCGACACATGCCGAGCGGACATTAATTCGGCGCCACAGCGAGCCACTACGCGCCAATCACATAATCTTTGGCGCGAACTGGCACCAACTGGCGCCGGCCCAGTGGACTCCTAGCATAATCAAGCACTCACGAACTGAAATGTGTGTGAGACATCATCTGACATAGCCGTCAGGTTGAACGAAAGAATCCGTGCATCATCACACTGCTGAATGATGACGTCCTGAACTATGGTGCGGCTCCCAATGAAAACTTCTACCCAATCACCATCATAGCTTGAAGAGCGCCCTCCCCAACCTGTCAACGGTCTGTGCTCGAAAGGCCAAAGCCTCAGATTTTCAAAGTCCGACTCTGATTCGTTGAGAGCTCCATGCATCTGATTATTTGCTAATGCCAGAATGCCTGAAGCCAGCCCAAGATCAAAATGACAACCTGTGCATCAATGGAGAAGAAGACATATTACAGAACCATTTTTAAGTCACCTTTTTCATATGGACCAACAACTTTTTTCTGCTTATTTTATCAGGCTTATTTTTCCATACAAAACTTTAAAATTGTATATATTTCAACACATATCAAAATCAAATATAAAGATAGAGGATCCCCTTGGCGACAGCCTATTTCTATAGGGAATCTAGAAGTTAATAGTTTATTTACCATAATACTTGAGTATGCATTGCTATATACATTTATCCATTTCTAAAAGAGTCACCAAAATTAAACAAGGGAAGTACCTTAAACAAAAACACATGAGAAACATCAAATTCCTTATCTACATAAGCAATTCAATAATTTTACATTTTCACCAATAAAACGTCCAGCAAGGAACCACGTTTGATTTGGATGTATTATACAAGGTAATACCTTTTTAAAATCTATTATCAATACAGCTCCATAAAATAGCATAGAGTACGTTCAACAAGGAAATAGGTCTCCAACTCTTTTTTTAAAATGTCCCATTTTACCCCCCTTTTGGTAGCAAAGTAATGACCCCTAAATTTTGTGAGAAGGATAATCTTCAACAATTATAAGCACAATTCATACTACGAACCATGAAAATACCCATCAAAATGATACCATACGCGGGGTTTAGAGTGAGGCGATAGATTAGACATTTAGCCTGACGGTAGTGAAGTAAGAGAAATAACTGAAGAGAAGATGACAAAGCAGGCATTATCACGGGACATCGTCTGCTTGTGCAAATCATGTTCAACATGTAACGTCACACACCTCAGCAGCGTTCGGGGAGCTTTACGTGTGCTATGCCAGAGCTGTATTTAGGCGTTTTGTAATTGATAAGAATCTTTACTTCGAATGTTTTTAAGCATTGAATTTTGATAACCTTGTCCAATCAAATTTTCACCTTTCTAATAATGACAATAAAGTTATTTTTTAAAAATCAACGAACCTTCTCTTTAAAAGTGCAAACGTTACAAAATGCTCAAAACCTGTTCAATACTTACGGAGGAATGCATACTAATCATGATATGAATTGAGATACGGATTAACTGAAAAAAACGAACTTGAATCGGAATGACATTACGAGTAAAACTAGATTTCCGAAACAGGCCTTTCTTTGTTTCCGACACCTAAAACATGTAAGCGTGATTATGTACTGGCCACTGACCCCGCCACTGACCGGTACTCACGGACTTTCATTGAGTTCATGGTGTGCCTTATCGCACAAACATTAGCACGATATTGGGGTCAGGAACTATTCTATATTTTTTGCCTTGTAGTCTCAGCTCATGGGTTACGGTCACATGCCCACTTGGGATACGATAAAAGTCAATGGAGAAGTATGATAATGACGGAAACCAAACATGTCGAAATCAACGAAGGGATAAACATTTCGCCCACCACTTTGACATCCAAGGATCTCGAAACGCAGAGACAGAAGATTAGGGTCTTTGATCCTCGGTGTAATGCGAATGTGACTAGTCAATCGAGGCCGTACAAAGAGAATGAGAGACACTGACTCCGGGTTCCACATTCCATGAACTATCTGTAATATGAAGAAAAAGAAAGGGGGAACAATCGCCCTTTTCATCAAAACAGTTCTACAGTGATGTGGCGTATACTGAGAACTTGATAGGGGTCGAATCCCTTCCAGAAATCAAAATTGAACAGTAACAAAATCGTTAAAGTTAAAGTACTGGCGTATAGGCAAATTACTTTCCCCGGGCTTGATAAGCGTAGATATAACGCAATTATAATAGCGCCTCGTGTGCAACGGGAATTGGTTCGGAAGTGACGTAGCTAGGTCAATTCATTCTTTAGGTAAATATGTTACATGATAATGAGTGAGCATGGAGACACTATAAGGACATTTTATCAACTTCTACACTCCGTTTCTTCCCCTCTTTCTCTCTGTTTCTCTGTGTCTCTCTCTGTCTCTCTGTCTCTCTTGATCTAAGTAGTTTGGCACCTTACCTCTGCACTCTCATCCTCGAAAGTGACGTGAACTGATTCAATCCAGGTTCCTACACTCCCCAAACCGCCCTGGATGAGGATTCCCGTGATGAAGTACCCTTGATCAAAATTAACCTAGAGCAAAAGACGATGATGATGACGATAATATGATAATTATGGTGAAAATAATATTAACTGCATGGGTCACTCGTTTGCAACATCCGAAATTTGGCAGAAAATAATAGGCATTAATAATTGGCGGAAGGATTTCTTTGTACAACTGGCTTGACAAATTATCCCTTTCCATTTTTGATAAGCTACATTACAACCCTTTTAACACCAGGGGGGGGGGGGGGTGTTTCACAAAGATCTTAATTCGAACTTAACTCTAAGTGGGACTTAAACATTATTTGGATAGCCATTAGCATCCTTGAAAATATTTTGTAAAAGTTTTTTTAAAAGGCATAAAATTTGAATCATTCATATTTTCTAATATCCTGGGAGATTTCATGTTCTTGATGTGGAATTTATAAAAAATCTAAAATACTTGAATTTTTGCTTTTGAATGAACTTTATTTTTAAGGCTACAAATGGCTCTCCATAATTCGTAAGTCCAACTTAGAATGTTTCCAAGCATCGAATTTTGATAACCTTGTCGAATCAAAGTTTCAACTTTACAATAATGAAAATAAAATTAGTTTTTAAAATCAATGAATATCTACTTTAAGTCCAACTTAGAGTTAAGTTCGACTTTGGATCTTTGTGAAACACCCCCCTGGATAAATTAATCTCCTCCTGGAAAAAACTAATAAATCTTAAAGCCTGTGGTATATCTACCCCATAATATATGCAATGTGATTCAGTTGGGAGGGTGTATTATGTGTGGCAAAGGATATTATAAAGAGTTAAAAACAGGGGCTACTTGGTTCTTGTAGGCATTACCAGAATGGTAGAGTAATCTACATCCGGGTCAGGTATCCATGACGATGTTCCATGCAGCCTAGCTTGACTTGGGCTATGTGTCTTATCTCTTTGACTAGTAGCAGAGAGACTGTTATCCGGTATCCAACCGCTCTCCATTCCAAGAGGGATGAGACAATGACCTGTGAAAATGGTTACCAGTCACAAAAATGAATGTCATGATACCATTGTTGTTTATTCCCTTGTCCGGTGGTTGATTGCAACATTTTCTGACTTTTTCTGTTCTCAATTACTTATAGATCTCTCGTTTCTTGGTTTTCCTTTTTGTCTTTTTTGTTTTCATTTTACCTCTTGAAGAAAGAAAAATGTTCTTGAATAGCCTCAAAGTTTAAAAAACTTAATTCATCCTTTTGGAGATGGCTGCCATCTTCCTTAAAATTTTACTGACCAATATGCAGACACCAACAAAACGTGTATTCCGCTCAGAAACAAATCTTTGTATGCTATTTGCTTCCTTAAAAAGGGGCAACTTGTAAAGTAAAGTTAAAATAGTTAAAAATAATAATGTCTAAACAATGATGTTATTTGCTCTCTCAAAAAAGGGGCAACTTGTAAAGGAAAGTTAAAATAGTTAAAAATAATAATGTCTAAACAATGATGTCATTTGCTTCCTCAAAAAGGGGCAACTTGTAAAGTAAAGTTGAAATAGTTACAAAGATGTTTAGACATTGTTGTCATTTTATGTGATGATATTTTCTCCTTACCAAGATAAATTAAGGCCCTATGTTGTCAATAGTTACAAAACAGCTCTGAGCAAGATGTAACAAACCTTCTCCCTCGATAGGTCTTATTTCGATAGCAAATCCGGCTCCTATTCCTGATAAATCAGAAGTGAACCTTATCCAGACTCTGTCTGACCAAACCACGAAATCTGATGGAGTAAGAAGGCCTGTGAATCTGCCCGCGACACCATTTGTGTCGTTGGAATCACTGCCCTTTCCAACTGACAGGACGTCTCCTTGATCCGTCAAACCAAAATTGATGAATCGGAGGAGGACACCGAAACCAGGTGGTACTTCGATGTTCCATTCAATGAAGACGTTGTTTTCGTACGGCATCGGGTAGGTTGGGGATTCCAGCATATGGACATCGTTGACATCGAGAACAATTGGCACTAAAGGTGAATCGAAAATATTATTAAACACAGATTTCGTCATCATTTTCATTCGATCATCTAATTGGATGCTTTGTTTGATAGTGTTTTTTACCTGAATGCTAGGAAAGCATGTGTATGATTTTAAGTAAGTAAGCGGGAGATCGACTGCCTTAAGTCCTCTCCGAGGGACCTAATAATAAAGAGCATTGCCTTAACAAAAGGAACTATAGTTCATTGACTTGGTCTCCAACCCGGGATCTCTCGGTTACGAGACCACTGCACTGGTCCGAGCCATCGCGCGTGATTTTTCATGAACACAATGTACGGTTCTGTGACATAAATTAACCGTATCTACTTCAGTTAATCGAAATTCTGTTTTTTACATAGTAACTTACAATTAGAAACTTAATCTAACAAATATTAACCCGGTAATTGTTTATTTTGGTAATCAGTCACGTCTGATGCTCTGTGTTGAGTCAGATCTCTTTTGTGTTTTGTATTGTGTTGTGTGTACTATGGTGTTTATTTTTAAATCTATTTTATTCTTTAAAGGCACACTGTCCTACTTGTAGCTAATTGCTCCCTCTATATAGAAAACTTCCCAAATCGGTGCCTGTTGGTCCCCCATGATCCTCTTTTTCTTATGTTAAATGAGAGCTGAGTTAATGAGATAGCCACCTGTCACAGTGACCTCGATGGCTCACTGGGTGGTCTAATCCCTTCTTGCTGAAGTAGTAAAGCCTCCCTTTAATGTTTCATTTAAAATACAGGATAAATACTTCAGAACAAAAAATACTTTTGAAGTGTGACCTGTAGGAACATTACATATCAAATAGCATAGAAAATTCAAGAATTACTTTAAATGCATGAAATATATTCAAATTCATAAACTACACAAACATTATATTTTTAGGACCTTAAAATTATCCATTGATATAGTAAAAGTGACGGAGACTTTTAAGATTATAATTAATTAGGCAAGATATCATGTATACAATTTATTATTGATTCACTTGATGACGATCTTACTGTTCATATGTCCCGCCCGTTCTTGCCTCAATTAAACAAATCCCTCCCATCGGTTATGGGATTTGTATATTACAAATATGTAGTCGATTTAACCCATGTCGGAAAGAGGTGTTATGTGCTTTTTCAGAGCTTACTGAATCAATTTTAAATGATATTGCTTGTCAACTCGTCTGGGATAATCAAAGAATAAACGTGAATAATAAGGTATTGTATTTTAAACATTAGGGACTTTTAGATTCTGCACGACGAGAACGTGGACCGCCTTTTTAAGGCAATGTGACGTCACTGCCAGTGCCTTAAAAGGTATTTTGTTTAAAACGGGTACGGTTTGTCAACGATATCTAAAAAAAAAGGTGGTCCGTAGTTTTTCTCATATTATTAATTTCAACATAAAATCTACTTTAAAATAACTTTATTTAATGTTAATTCCTGTGTAATAGTTTTCGATCAGGTTTTAATGATAAGTGTTATACCAATTGGCGATGGGACCTAAATGCATTATTCCTGAAGAATTGCCAACTTACGTGTTATGGCGGAGATTTCTAGTTTGAATCCACCGTTTCCGTCTGTTGGGTCGGATATGAATCTGAGGTAAATGGCGTTTGTCTCGGTGTAGTAAACATCTTGGAGTGCACTTACAGGTGCACTTAAAATGAATAGTCCATCTACAAACAAAATCCCTGTTCCATCTGTGTGAAGATAATTATCATCATAGTAAAGCTAATGCCCGTCGGGACTTTTCGATTTGCATGTTCACTAGTGGACTGCGACGTATGCGGTCACTTTTGAAGCAGTGCGCATCCGCATCGGCGAGCTCATCGTTCGTAGCAGAATTCTCGAACGCGTTCGCCCTTGTTTTTCCGTCGTTCGCAAAGTGTGTCGATACATGTTCGTAAGCAATGTTTTGTAGGCACGAAACATATCACATTGAAGTCACAAAATGGACACAATTGACCTAATTCTAGAACCGGAGAGTGGTGAAAGCGTGAATTCTCTTAAATTAACACATTTCCGTGTATGTAATTTCTGTAATTCATAAAATGAACACATTTTATTTGTGCATCGATAATCTGTTGCAGCATAATTTTCGAGATCAGTCCCATGCACCGAATTTGGTGTGTTGGATCTTTAGCTTTTCGATCGAATTTCGCGCTCACTAAGCAGAATAATTCATAAAATGAACACATTTTATTTATGCAACTCTAATCTGTTGCATCATAATTTTTTAGAACAGTGCTATGCACCGAATTTGGTGTTATATCTTTAGCTATTCGATCGAGTTTCGCGCTCACTAAGCGAGCGTCGTAGTTGTGTAAAATCGAAAAGGTAACGAACAACAGTCAGCGTGCCTCGTCAACCCTGCGTAAAATTGACCGCATACGTCGCGGTCCACTATATGAACGTGCAAATCGAAAAGTCCCCTACAGGGACTTTTAGATGTACACGTCGACATATAGCGGACTGCTAATTGTGACGTCCTTTTTAGGCATTGTCACGTCCTTATAAGGCACACGTAGCAGTCCACTATGTCGACGTACAAATCTAAAAGTCCCTATTTGCTGACGTAGGGGTAGGGCTACGTCAGGAACATGCGCGATCCTTGACGCATCATGCATGTGTGAGGGAACAAAAGGTAATGCAAACTAAAAAGAGGGCAATTAATGGCACGCGCGCGTGCAACAGATAATAGGGACTTTTCGATTTGCGTGGACGTGTGACTTCCTTTTAATAAGGCACTTGCAAACACGTGTGACGTCCTTTTAAGGCACTGACAGTGCCTTAACAGGATATCGTGTTGCAGTCCACGTTTTCGTCGTGCAAATCGAAAAGTCCCTATTGCCCGTAGCACACGAATCGTCCATTAGAATGCGTCATTACTTGTGCCAATAAGGCATATAAAGGCAATCCAATGCACACCTGGACCTTGTTTTATAAAACTTGTTATCGGTAACAAATGCTAAAATTTTATGACGGATTAGTTCTTAACCAATCAGATGCCACGATTTCACTAGCTCATAACAGTTATTGTGACTCGTTATTGATAACAAAGTTTTATGAAACATGGCCAGGGTATTCAACGTAATGTACGATGTCACTCTCACAAGTTGAGTCAAAGGCAAATTACGATTTTTGTGTCACAAGTAGATGAAGAACATCCATTGTTGTCGGGAAGATATCATCATGATGAGGCATTATTGTTTAAATGTACATGCCCATCATAATATACATGAGACGACAAAAAAACGGTAATGGATTAGAACGGTTTACTAACATATTCAAATTGTATGCATACTTTTTAAACAAAGTTTGTTCTTGAAAACATGAAAAGTGACCCGAAGCTTGCCCGACATAGGATCTAGACGCAGACTGGATTCCAAGTTGTAGTTCATTCATTAACAACGGGTTAATGGAATAACTCGTCACTAGGTCCCTAGAAAAGAAACATATATGAATTTGAATGTGTTAGTAAACCGGTTGTTAAGTTAATATCAATATGTCGCCTGTCTACCTGCTCCCTGCATGAATCCATCACCGAGTAAAAGACCGTCGTTATCATTCGGCAGTCGAAGGTCTAGAAACCTGAAGCGAATGATGTATCCTCTCGGAGCAGCCACCACCCACTCTCGCTTAAAGTAGTTCTGGTACGGACCAGGGTAGTTGGGTGATGTTAGATAAACTGTTCCTCCACCAAGGACGAGAGTCGGGGACAATTCACCTTTAAAGATAAAGTCCAGTTATTGTGAAAGAAACGTTGTGGAATCGATCACAAAAGATTGATAATCTAGCATATAAGTATTGGTGTGTACTGCAAGGTTCTAGAATCATCAAATTGATAAGAAATTTGGCCCAGTCTTGGTAAAGTTACAAGCACTGTACACAGAAAGATGTATATGGGACTATGCGACACGTGCGTTATATCTATCAGGTACAAATAGATATAATAATGTACCAAATATATCAATTAGTAGGCGGTTTCTCGGCAAAATTTGTATGATCACGTATTTAGTCAAAACATATTCTTTTACATGATTGGTAATAAAAGCTTCCATTTCATTTTTGAGATAGGGGCGTTTCCAAAACTGGTCTTTACCTTTAACATAAATATTTATGTTAAGGCTCGTTCAGATGTGCCGCGGTAAACCGATGCACAAAAGAGCCGCCGCCGCGATTCTTGTTGTCATAAATGAATGGCAACTGCGCAACAGAGGAAATGTGGTACTCCCTTAGCTCTGCGTTGGTTTTACGACGTACACCTACCCCCTGGACATCCATCCCCCGGATAACCACCCCCGATCAACTACCCCTAGGACAACTACCCCTAGGACAACTACCACCTAGGGCAATCACTCTCTAGGACGACTACCCCCAAGACAACTACCCCCGTCAACTACCCTCCAGACAACTACCCCCTACGACAACCATCCTCTAGGAC
Source organism: Strongylocentrotus droebachiensis (assembly GCA_035222895.1). Taxonomy (NCBI): domain Eukaryota; kingdom Metazoa; phylum Echinodermata; class Echinoidea; order Camarodonta; family Strongylocentrotidae; genus Strongylocentrotus; species Strongylocentrotus droebachiensis. Next base: position 15,691 of record JAVYIG010005083.1, on the reverse strand, counting down.
ACCTACCCCACGGACAACTATCCTGGGGGTAGTTGTCCCGGGGGTCGTCGTCCTAGAGGGTGGTTGCCCTAGGGGGAATTTGTCCTAGGGGGTAGTTGTCCTAGGGGTAGTTGACTGGGGTTTCTATCTGGGGCTGGATGTCCAGGGGGTAGGTGTCCGGATACGCTATGGGTTATGATATACAGAAATTTAATACACTTTACGTCATCACAAAAATTTGTCTGAACGAGGACTTGGCCGGATTGTGAGAACAAAATGGGAAGATTAGTCCAGGCAGCAATGCTACGTTGGACCACTAGAACATAGACATTGATCTATAGAGTCTAGGTAACCTATTAAGAATATCAACGTGTAAATTGCCTTTAGATTACAAAGACTTTAAGAAATCTACTTTTCAGGGTAACTTCAATAGCCTATTGAATTGACTTTAGAAAGCGTGTTTGGATTATGCCTAATGTTCGCACATTTCAACAAGTAGCACACAAGACTACTGAAATCTACTAAGGTTGATTTCTCTAAAATCTTTGAGATCATGCTTACTATTGTTTAGCGTACTTTTAAATTGACAAATACTACTCACCGGGTTGAACCGCTCTTGCAGATACATTTATTACAAAAGTACCGTTCAGCGTATTCGAGTAGGCCGCGAAGACAATATTCATTCGATTACTGAGGGAAACGATGTCGGGAGGTAGTTGGTTCCCGTCATACTCGAAGTGATACCGCTCAAAATTGAGAGTACGAAGGCCATCAAATACCCCGATGAACTCGCGGCCGGTGGCTAGATTGAACTCCAGGAATCGTATATCTATGATGGTGTCGTCAGGAGCTTCGATTCGCCATATTGCAACACTGAACTGACGATATGAGAACTCAAAGTTCGTGGTCGAGTAGATGGTGGTGGTTTCCTCAAGGGAAAGGCGAATGTCGGCTGTTGATTGAAATATATTTCTTGGAGTGCTATGATATCTCATTTGGTATTTTTTGGTTTTCATAGGTTTTTATTATCTTCTCTTATAAAGAAAATTGTGCACAATTTAAAACATGGTAATTAAGGCTCAATCGATCATTTTCGTATGTAACCAAATCTAATGCCTCCGTCTTTGAGAAGTGCCTCAATAAAAAAAAATTAATTCACCTGTTAAGATTAATTGTATGTCAATTGACAGAATGCAAAATACATGGACGACCATGCATTATGGCTCAAGGCATGGGCACACAGGATTTTTTTTCTGTTCGGGACCGGGGGGAAATTCAATGAATTATTGAAAATGTATTTCTTTTTCTTTTTCTTTTTTTATTTGTGGGAACTGGCCCCTACCCTAGCTCCCGCTGCGTACAGTCATGGTTCAGTGGCCAAGCAATGGCCTCGTAACTGTGAGGCCCCAGGATCAAAACCGTGTCGAGGTGCCATATTAGTGCCCTTTTGTGGGGCATTAATCCTCATTACTGTCATTTATGACTTAAGGGCGTAGGTCCCCTAGTTGATAAGCATAGTAGCATACACATGTTTTAGCAGTTTCGAAAAACAAACACAGGCAAATTATTATTTAATAAAATCTGAGATTGTATACTATTGTAGATCTATTAGGAATAAATCATTTTCAAAATAATTCAATAAATTGGGGAAAACAAAATATTCCAACTATATGAGCGACAGTGTAGGTAGTACTACTATCTACAGAGTGCCACCAACCTTACTTCTTTCATCAATGATGGGTGAACTATCTTTCGTCACGTGATTTACTCTTGACCAATCGTAGCGCAAGATTCTTTGTATGTGGAATACAAAACGTACTGTTTCAAGGCCCTGTTTCATAAAACCTATGATCAATAACAAATACTAAATACTTATGACAAATTTGCTCTCAGCCGATCAAATGCCTCGATTTCAGAAGCTAATAACAGTTATAGTAACTTGTTATTGATAACAAGTTTTATGAAACAGGGCCCTGTCGGTCTGGAGTCATAATAATGTCTATTATGTCAATAATAACCTGTGCCAGTCACTGCAGAATGAAGAGTAATTAGAGAAGTGTAAATGGTGAAAACAAATCTGATCCCAGTAATTACCTTTCAAATACCTGCACGTTTCGGATAACATAAATGACCTGATGAATATCGAATTAAGTTGTTTACAAAGAGCCAATCAATTATTTGACATGAATATATACACTAAGGTCATGGTTGCCGTCATATTCATCAGGAAAAGAGAGATTTATTACACCTTTTGAGGACAGTTTGGCTCAAATGCGTGTGACAAGGTTTAGAGTGGACATTACACATAAATCGAGTCAACGCGGTGATATTTAGTAGTTACTTCTACTAAAAGATAAACAAAAAACTGCTCTCATAAGCACCTACCAGTGGCTTACCTGGCATAGGATGAAGATCCACGGAAATTAAAAACGAGGCTGACCCCCCCCCCCCCCCCGAGTAACGGAGGATTCATTCACTTATTTATTTATTTAATTAAATAAATCAATATTGACGGATTTTTAAATCGAGAAAAAGAGAGCGATTGTCAAATCGCCAGTGACTTAATGGGATGGCGCTCTACCATTGGGGGGGGGGGGGGGGGGGGTATACAATATACTACTTAAGTTACTCTTGTACGTTCCCCCACATCTCGATTCCATACGTGAGATATGGCTCTATAAATGCCTTATATAATTATACCAATATATATTTTAGGACAAGATTATGCAACCGGAATAGAATTTCAAGTCATTTACGTATACATGAATTGGCGTTTCGAATGTGACTGTACCAACTAATACCCCATTCACAGTGGTTTTGAAATTTGTAGCGGCGTTGTAGCGGAGCGGCGACACCGCCATAACACCGCTACAAATGCATTCACAGTAGAAAAGTTATCCCGCTGCAGCAGCGGGATAAATATCATGTACCCATTCACGCTGCAGCGGGTGATTTTTATTACCTCCAAAAAGGTAAACATGTCAAGTTGCTTTTTGTATCCTCGATCATATTACTTTTTAAAAAACTAGCATTTTTATTGCTTCCAGTCAGAATATTTTAATTTTTTGAAGTGTGAAATATTTTTATTTGGATAATTATAATATCTACATAATAATAAAATCAATTTGAATCCACTGGTTACTTTATTTCTATTTCACTTTATGTTCCCCATTGCTGGAGAAAAGAGGTCAGTGATAGGTAAGTAAACAAATCACACGTGTTTGTCGCGGTGTTATAGCGGAGAGCCTTCACACTGAGTAAACACCGAGACAGCAGCGGGACTGTCCCGCTGCTGTAGCTAGGCGAACCTAGCGATAGTTTGTCGCGGCGTTATCGCGAGGCGGTGTTATCCCGCGATAGTTTATAACGGGTCCGAGCCTTCACACTGAAGACAACACCGCGACAGCAGCGGGACAGTCCCGCTGCTGTCGCGGTGTTTGAGGCCACTGTGAATGGGGTATAAGATGTTAATCTATTGTTATACCTACAAGGTTTCTTTATCTACCTCTCAAATTTTTCTCTCTGGTTATTTCCAATTTACCAGATAATCTCTTTTTTCCCCTTCTAGACTACTTCCAAAAACAATTAATGCCCACTCTACTGTCACACGCATTTGAGCCAAACTGTCCTCAAAAAGTGTAATAAATCTCTCATTTCGTGATGAATATGACGGCAACTATGCCCTTGCTGTGTATATTCATGTCAAATAATTGATTGGCCTTTTGTTAACAACTTAATTGGAGATTGATCCGTTTATTTATATTATCAGAAACGTGCAGGTTTTTGAAAGGTGATTACTTGGATCAGATTTTTTGTCTCCATGTACATTGCCATAATTAGGTGATACGTACGTTGTTATACGTATCACCTATTGATTTCGTCAAGACTTTTCTTTATTATTTATTCATTATTCTGCCATAATTTGTTGGCAGGATATCTCAAGAATGAATTAAAATATTATCATGAAACTGGCCATAATGATAGATATTAGTCTAACTTAGAACTGCGTGGCCTGTTAGTGACTCAAGGTCTTCGTGACGTCATCCAGGCGCCATATTGTGAAAATCACGTCATGATCATATCTTTATAACGGAAAATCATTTCTCGTGCATATTTTGTGTATGGTTAAGGTCAATTCCCGTTCTGTCATTTTCAGATCATTAAACACGCGAAAATTTTAAATTACTCCAAATCGAATAAAATTAATTTTGCATAAATTACGTTTCAGGTCATTATGAGCATTTTCTTAAAAATCGCGCACCATTGAATCACTAATATTTTTCTTTCATTATATTACCAAAAAAAAATCCAAAAAATGTCAAGAACTAAGTGCGCGTCCGTTCAAGATAAATGTCCGTGCGCAAAAGCTCTTGTAATACATAGCATATGTGGGCAAAAACATGCCTATAAAAAGACCATTATAGTCCTTTGGTACGTTTGTCTATCGCCAATTGTTTTCATATTTAAATAGAGGATGAGTTAACGATATGATTTCATGTCTTATCTGGCCATTATGTACACCGTGACGTCATCATAATAGCCTTGGAACTCAAAATACGAATTTGCATATTATGACGTCAGCATATTTATGGCTAATATAGTATACAGTGTGAGTCAAAAAAAAGTTTACACCTAGAAAATTGCTAATTATTAAACAAAATCATCGATGAACATTAAACTATTATATTTCTTATGAAAGAGTATTTTATCCCAAATCACTTGGTACCATTTTTGTGTGGTATGTGTTCACGCTTGGAACAGGAGACATTGTTTCCGAGAGTGCAAAAATCGAATTGCGCCAAAGTTGCCTATGTGATGTTTGAATAAAACAATTGGGATTTGGGTATTAATTCGGTCTTTGCAGATCTAAATAATACCCCTAACAAAATTAATTATGCCACACATATCAAATATCGAATATCAAATATCAACAAACATTTGTGCGCGTGTGTGTGGGTGTGTGTGACTTTGCCCTTTGCAAAAAAACATATGCAATGCATTTCATTTGATACATTCAATCCATTCTCTCACTCCGCTAATCCCAACATAATACATACTGAATGCATCACGTTGGCGCAAGTCAATTTTTGCACTCTCGCAAACAATGCCACCTGTTCCTCTAAGCGTTAACACATACCACACAAAAATGGTACCAAATGATTTGGGATAAAACACTCTTTCATAAGATGTATAATAATTTACTGTTCATAGATGATTCTAAAAATAATTAGCAATTTTCTAGGTGTAAACTTTTTTTTGACTCACACGGTATCTCTCTAAATATCGATCGTTTTTCACCCAATGTTTGCTATGTTGTAGCTATGAGAAATATCTACAAGATCAACATCCACTATTTATCATTTTGATGACTTTATCATCGTGAAATTTGAGATTAAAGGTGACATGTCAGAATTGTCTTAATGTGCGTGTTTTGCCTATGGAAGATAAATCTCATTCACATCATGAATCTACATGCATGACATTGTTTTTTAGCAGTATCTTGCTTATTGTTGGTCTACTTTCTCCCAAATTGTGGTATGTTATAGCTGAGACTATAGGCTAAAGAAAATTTGCCGATAATTCTTTGATCAGGTGTTACATTTATGTCGTAATTTACAAAGTTGAAATTGCAAATTCTGTATAACTTTGCAGGAATAATAAATTTGGTCATATAGTCTCAATATATCTTCCATATCTCCATGATGATCAATTATACACAGTTGAAACTTCATAATATATCGAAAGACCATAATGGGAGTATTTTTATGAATTAATATGAAATCGTGAAAATAAATTCTTCATTATGTAAACCATAAGCATACGTATCACCTAATTCGTCAAAGTGACGAATTCAAGTCCAGTGACTCTTCATTCTACAAACTGGCACGGGTTAAGACATATTGTAATTTATAAGACGGGTTCTAGAATCTAAGCAATCCGATTGGTCAATTGACATCACGTGGGCGTGTATTCGTGCAGAAAAGCTCCCATCAAAAATTGATAACACATTATTTGTATAGTATCGTTTCTGTTTAGTCTGTTGCCGGCCTGGAGTCGGTCTCGTCGTTATGACTTTTGTATAAACATGGAAATACCCCAGTCACACCAACGAGACCGACACAAGACCGACAACAAACCAATCAAAAAATTACATTACCCCCAATAGCAAAAGGTCAGTCGGTTTAGAGACGGTCTGGAGTCTGTTTTGCGGTGTGACTGAGATATTGCGATGAAGTTTATCTTCAAAGAAAGTAATATTTACGTGTGACTAATGTGATCGCCATATGGTATCCAGCTCCGGTGTTCTTATAGTCGCTCACGAACATAACCCAGAGCCAACGAGTTTTAGATTCTACGGTTGCAAATTTTCTGCTCAAGTCTCCGGTGAAAGCGTCACGTAGTGTATCTCTTTTTCCAAGCTCTGTCCCTTCCCCGATGAACAGAATATCTTTCCTGCAATTAAGGGACAGTAATTTTCACTATAAAAAGAAAAGAAGTTCACTATTTAAAGTGAAATATTTCATGAGATGGTATTGCATTGAAATGTGGCGCTCATTAGCGATTTATATCTGTTTTCTTACTTGAAATAAAGGGGTAAAATACCCCATTCTCCCCTATATAGCCTTACAATATTAAAAGGCAATTACTTGTATGATTTATGAGTGTACATGTAAATTCGACAAGCGAAGAAGTCCCAGTGTGAAAAAATAAATTTATATCATTAATAAAAAAGCATGCCCCAATGAATGAGTTGTATTGTTTTCACAATGATAAAAAGGCTTTCAAACACGACTCATGTCTATTTTTTTATTTTTTTACAACCGCTTTCTTATGCAAGAGGATCCAAGCGGTGATACTTTCCTGGGCAAAAGACGGCATTTGGACGAATATCTAGGAGCCTTCGAGAGTATCTCTAATATAGGCGAAACCAATGAGTTAATTGGACAGCTCTCGGCATAATCCTGGGAGAACGTGGATCATTTTCACAAAGACAAACAGACTTTCAAACACGACTTCTGACTTGTGGGGAATTACTTTTGATAACCACCTTTTTAAACAGTAAGAGAAGGCCCAAAGCGGTGATACTTTACCCGTTTTCTGTGTCGAGAAACGACACTTCGACGAAAATGTAGGAACCCTCGGGAGCCTCTATGATGTAAGAAATCAAGGAGTTGTGAGAGTAGTTCTCTGGATAATTCTGCGAGGATTTCAGGGACGCCTGGTCATCCTGTGAATGGAAATCCAGCGGAGATATATCGATGGTCTCCTCTGTTCCCGAATGGAAAAAGATATTAACATAAGTTTATATATATATATACAGTGCGTCCCAGAAAAAAACGAAACCGAGAAGTATCGATGTTCTATCATAACTTAATCACAACTATAATTAATGAATGATACATATTTGGAAAGCTTAGAGTCTCCTCTTTCATGTGATGCTACTCAGATGATGCATATTTCACGCATAAGTGATTAAAAGCAATTTGAAGGAAGGAAACCAAAAAGACATTTGGCGGGCGGTATTTGAATTTCGAAGAAAAATTCACATTTCTAGAAAGTTGAGTTTCTGCCCTTTCATATGACACCTCAATCAGGAAAAATGAGCGAGGAATGACAAAGTTCTGTTTGTTTCAAGTAGTGCTTGCATTTCCATAATTTTACTAAACTAATTCGTTTTCACTGGCTGCCTGCCGTATCAAAAAACGAAATTAACAAAAGACTTAACTCCGTTTCGTTGACAATCAGCCGTAGACGAGAGTCTTCATGCATGGCTGATTGTCAACGAAACGGAGTTAAGTCTTTTGTCAAATCTGCTTTTTGCTACGACAGGCACCCAGTAAAAACGAATTCGTTTGTTAAAATTATGAAAATGTAAGGGCTACTTTAAACAAACAGAACTTTGTTATTCCTCGCTCATTTTTCCTGATTGAGGTGTCATATGAAAGGGCAGAAACTCAACTGTCTAGAAATGTGAATTTTTCTTCGAAATTCAAATACCGCCCGCCAAATGTCTTTTTGGTTTCCTTCCTTCAAATTGCTTTTAATCACTCATGCGTGAAATATGCATCATCTGAGTAGCATCAACTGAAAGAGGAGACTCTAAGCTTTCCAAATATGTATCATTCATTAATTATGGTTGTGATTAAGTTATGATAAAACATCGATACTTCTCGGTTTCGTTTTTTCTGGGACGCACTGTATATATATATGTTTTAATTTTGTGTAGAGGAAAGCGTACTGAAACCTAAAACATTTCCAATTGAAATTATGGAGGTGTCTTTGTATAGCGCTTCCTTCAATTGATTTTCAATTGAAGGTTTGAATCCGAGAGCAGCACAAACGTCATTTGGCAAGACATTCAACATAATAGACCATTTTCGTAATGTAACCACATTTAACGCACAAGTCTTTGTGAAGTGCCTCAATACAAATTATTTCATTCACCTGATAAGAATAATAGTATTTCAATAGACAGAATGCAAACTGTTGCTAGGTAGGTCAAGCCATACTGTTTGTCAAACCTGGCAACAACTAATGTGTGCATTTTGGATTCTGTCTATTGAAATACTATTATTCTTACCGGGTGAATGAAATAATTTGTATTGATGCACTTCACAAAGACTTATGCATTAAATTTGGTTACATTACGAAAATGGCCTATTGCCACTCTCCACCAAAGTGTATATGAGTATTTGGCAATTGCTGGAGGTGGGGGGGGGGGGGGGGGGGTGGGGGTAATGGAAATTGAAGGGTCCTCAAGATCAACATCATTGATGATGGGTAGGCTTCCCTGGGTAAACAAAATCATCATATTAATGATATTGAATATGATCCTTTTAAAACAAAAGTGTAAGATTCGAACAACAATATATATATTTTTATATAAGTGAGCATGTAAGTGACAGAAAGCAAAACACTTCCTACATTGAAGTAGCGTAGGTGGGCCTGGCCTTTTGGGCGGTCCTACCACGGAAATGAAAAACGAATTTAACATGGCTTCCGACTTTCCCTTTCCACCCCCCCCCCCCCCTCATCGATCACTCGGTTCTTTCTCTCTCTCTCCCTCCCTCTCTCTCATCTCCCTCTCTCCCCTCTCCCTCCCTGTCTCGCGCTCTTACTTTTTTTTCTCCCTCTCTCTTTTTCTATTCACCTTTGACGTGATTCGGGGGGGGGGGTGGCACGTGTCCCTCGTGTCTCTAGCTACACCACCACTGACGTGTGGTTAAATCTTATATAACACTGATTTTCTACCTGTTGTTTCTGTTTAATATATTTTACTACACTGTAGGTAATGGAATAACGCGTACTCGTACATATTTAGAAATATGTATAGATTGAAAGTCATTATGACACCCGAAGCAGAAAAGAAGAGCAAATATTGTATGAAAATTGCAGATCAATTTCAATGTACATTGATACACATCAGCGTGTCAGTCTAAGGTACCGTATCTGATCATTCTAAATATTGACGATATGCCGTTCTTGGATAGCGCATACATGCATGCGCTTCCAAAAGGACCGTGGATGTTATTACTCCGGCTTTAAATTTCGTGTCTAATACATACGTTACACAATAAACATTAACTGTCTCTGGAACTATCATTTTACTTCATGTTTGTTCTGATCCAAGCTCTTTATTATAGGGCTAACAAACATCATGAATTATGTTAGATTCATTACGACGTTGTAAAAATGAATTCGCTATGCTTTACTGGAGAAGATGTGTTATTTTGTGTCCTGTAAAATACTGGATTTAACAAAAACTTTCACTGTTTGATCCATATATGGATATGTGAGGCCTTTGTCTAGTGTTAAGGCACTACTTAGAGAGAGTTCACAGATCAACAGATGACTGGACACTGAGAATTTGAAGCTAGAATTCACATCCAAATCTGGACTTCTGTAGCTGTGGACACATTTCAGTCCCATCCCTTTATTTTCCTGAAGTGAACATCCACCTTTAGCTGTTATCAACATGCCTGGTCGTGGAAGTAAGGGAAAGGCGAAGAAGAATAATATATGCCTGGAATGTTTCTCCGAGGAACCGCTCAGGGCCAGGCAAAACCCCCATCACCACAGCGCCCATTTGTGGTCAACAATGATGTGCTTTGTCGCCCAACGTAAGCGAGACAAGGTCTACCAGGGGCGTTTCCACTTGAAGGGGAAGGAATCCTTTAGGCAGGTTTTTGTGAACGAAGACCTCACCTCTACTCGCTATGTTGTCTTAATGGCAGCAAAGCAATCTACAGAAGTGAAATCCGTTTCAACGAAGGCAGGGAACATCGTCTGCAAAATGAATGATGATACCTTTAAGATAATTTCAACCCCTGACGACTTGTTCTCAGTGGGTTTAGATAATGTCGAATACAAAAACTTCAGACTCCGCTTGTTGGAGTAATGTCTCCTCATAATGTCCTTTTTTTCATGATACAAATATTCCCATAATATGTTTGATAACACTGTATCACATTCTTACAAGTTATGTCCAAATTCATTAGATAGTACATTGCCACTTGACGGTAAAAAATCAATTAGTATCTCCCATGTAAATGTACGTTCGCTAAACAAAAATGTTGATTCCTTAAAGTTGTTATATGAAGATTGCGTTAAGTTCAGATTCGATGTAATTGCATTATCAGAAGTATGGAGAGTTTTAGAAAAATCAACCTTGGAAATGGAAGGTTATTTATTGGAGGTAAAGTGCCGGGATGGTAGAGAAAGAGGAGGAGGGGTAGGAGCTTATATTCGTTCTAATTTGAAATATGTCGTGAAAGATTATACAGTGAAGCATACAGAATCAATCTGGTTTGAAATAAACAATGGAGAATTTCAGAAGGTGATGGTAGGTGTTTTATAAAGGAAACCAAATACAGATGTTAAAGAGTTTCAGGAAAGTCTTCTCACAGTTTTAGAAGACATTAAAGTCGACAGACGCAATATCATTTTAATAGGAGATTTTAATATAAATTCATTAAGTTCAGACGGAACAACAGAAGGGTTTTCAACAGCGATGAAATGCGTAGGAATGGAGCAGAAAATAAAATATCCAACAAGAGTAACCAGTGAGTCTGTAACCTTATTAGACCATATATACACTAATATGAACAAGTATGATAATCACTCGGGTGTTATAGAATGTGATATTTCTGATCACTACCCTGTGTTCATGATTTTAGAAAATCCATGTAATTTGAAGCAGCTGCATTATCCACAAACTGTAACTTACAGATGTTATAAAAACTATGATGTACAAAACTTTAAAGATGATCTTGCTGGGCAAGACTGGCAACATATCAATAGCTGTGAAGATGTTAACATGGCACATTCCATTTTTCTTAATTTGTTTAATAATGTTTGTAATAAACATGCACCAATCAAAGAGAAAAGAAGCTGCAAAGGACGCGCTTATAAGAAACCTTGGATAACCAAATCAATAATGAAGTATGTTCGAAAAAAATATAAATTGTTTTTAAAAGTAAGAAAATCTAATTTTGATGTAAGTGATGTACAAAAATTTCGGAACTACAGAAATGTATTAACGACTGTTCTTCGCAATGCCAAGAGAAATTATTACAGTGGTTTGCTAGCTGAGAACAGCAATAACACTAGTAAAACGTGGAACATTATAAATGAATTACTATCTGGGAGAAATAAAGGTAACAAAGGTACTAAGGTACAAAAACTTATAAGGCGTATTAATGGAAATGATAGAGTTCTAACAACTGAATCTGAAATTGCCAATGAATTTAATGATTTCTTTGTAAACATCGGTCCAAATCTAGCATTAGCAATACCAAATGTACCCACATTATTTGAAGATTATTTGAATAATAGTGTTGAGCAATCCCTTTTTTGGAAACCGGTCACAATGAAGGAAGTTCATGACCACATGTTGGCTCTAGACGAGAAGAAAGCTTGTGGTTACGACAACATTCCAGTACGCCTGATTAAGGATGGTGCATCTATTTTGGCTGAACCATTAAAACATATCTTCAATCTTTCATTGGAAACAGGAAATTTCCCTGATCAAATGAAAATTGCTAAAGTCAGTCCACTGTTTAAGAAAGGTAATAAACATGAAACAGGGAATTATAGACCCATTTCTGTCTTACCAATTTTGGGTAAAGTATTAGAAAAAATAGTTAATGCTCGATTGACCAGTTTTCTAGAAACGCATGACATTTTATATCACCATCAGTATGGATTTAGGAAAAGGTATAGTACTAAATTATCATTAATTAATCTTATGAATACGGTATTGAAAAGTATAGACGAAGGATGTGTTACGCTTGGTGTGTTTCTTGACTTTCAAAAGGCTTTTGACACCATAAACCATAACATATTATTTAAAAAGCTATCACATTATGGCATCCGAGGACATGCACTGAAATGGCTCGAAAGCTATCTTAGTGACAGAATGCAGTTTGTGAAATACAAAGAGTCATCATCAGAAAGAAGATATATCAAATGCGGTGTACCACAAGGTTCTGTCTTAGGACCAACTCTGTTTTTAATCTATATAAATGACTTGCCAACTGTGACAAATTATTTCAATTTCAGACTATTTGCAGATGATTCTAATATTTTTCATACTTTTCCCAAAGGTGTAGATCAAATAGATGAGTGTGAAGTAAATGAAAATTTAAAATCAATACAGAATTGGTGCACTGCAAATAAGCTTACTCAATGCGTCAAAAACCAATTTCATGTTCTTCAGTAGTCGTAGAAGAAAGGCTGTGCTTTAAGAGAGATTAAAAATATCTGGGGCAGAATTAAGAGAAGTGGAGGAAGCGACATTTGTTGGCATTACCATTGACAGACTTTTTACATGGAATTCACATATCAAATCTGTTAATGACTGTATACGGAGAAAGGTCGGTATCCTCTTTAAATTACGGCACTTTGTCCCTAAACATATATTGATACTGTTGTATAAAGCTCTTATACAGCCACATATTACATATGGCATCGAGGTTTGGGGTAGTACTTATAAATCACACTTGAATTGTATATTTTATACTCAAAAGATGGCTGTACGTGCTATAACTTTCAAGCCACATCGTTCTCATACTAATGCACTGTTTCATGACCTCAATTGTTGAATGTTTTTAAATTGCATAAATTATCTATTTGTACTTTTGTGTTTGATTTGATAAATGAACGATTACCTCATTCCTTAAAACATTATTGCAGTATGATACAACATGAATATTCCACAAGACAAAAAACGGGTCGACAATTACGTCTTCCTTTATTCAAAACAGACCAAGGAAAGTTTTCTGTTTCGTTTGTTGGAAGTAACTTTTGGAATATGCTTCCTACTGATCTAAGAATTGAGAGATCTAGAACCTCTTTTCGTAAAAAACTTACAAAATTACTCTTAAGTGAAAACCACGAATCATAACCTCGTAACTATATAGTTGTATATAGTAATCAGTCTCATTTTAATATTATACACAAATCTTATTTATAAGATTTGGAAACCCATCATGTATTTTTAAATTAACTTTATTTTAGGCTTTAGATAACGAGAGTCAGACTCGACTAGCACATATGCTATTTTTGACTCTATTTTACCATCGATCACAAACTCATTGTAATTAGTCATTTATTGTTTTACTCTTGAAGCAAAGTTTACTTTATCTTTGTTATAATGTACGTGTATATCGCTGTAGAACATGTATTGTTAATAATTCGCGTCATGCATTTATGTTATATTGACATTGTCATTGTACATTTATCTTTTGTTTCAATGTTTTCAATGGTGGTGAATAAATAAATTTAATTCAATTCAATTGGGTAATACTTAGGAAATAACATTATAGAATTAACCTTTCCAGCAAAGAGAAGAAATATGAGACTATTTGCTTTGTGACATGGAGACGACCTAGTTTAAGGTCGGCAAACACGAGATAAAATGTGCGCGTCTATTAAAAATCGAGGGAAATGTAATTACGACCCCGTTTTCAAGTAGAAAATGGATTGATGCAATATTTCCCTTTCATAGTTACTCGTAATAGGGTGATCACACTGCCTGTGCACACAGTCTGCCCCATGCACATACACACACACACACGCACACAACAGCGGTCAGTTGGTAGAAATAGCAATTTTCGTAAATTTATTTTAAAAAACTGAACAATATTTTAACAGTTTTATTTCACATATCTTTCAAGCATACCTTTAACTACAATTCTGTGCAGTTTCATTGTTATAGGCATGTGGGAAATATGTTAAATTATTAATTAGAATATTTTTTTAGAAGGAACTATACTGAAAGTCTGCAGATTCTTATCATTTGTTCGGTTTTTCTGAATAATTTTTGAAACATAATTATGAGGAAATAGCTGTAACGGTGATCCAAGAAATTTCCATCGCCATATTTTATTGGCATTCCAAAAATATTTGGAATTTGATGTTAATATTTGGTGTAAATATGATCTATAAATATATGATTTTAAAAAATGCCAACAAAATGAACAGTTTGACTTTCCTATATATAATTAGCTGAAATGACCTAATTTGCATATTTGAAGAACATTCATTAAAAAAAAATCTTCAACAAAAAAACATTTCCATACCTGTCTGATATACATAGGTTTCATTGATGTATCATGTTCGGTTTTGATTTGATTACATATGCGCATATTAATTAGACGGACTTAGTTATTTTCACAACGTTTTCATATCTGCAGATTCGCAAAAATGACAAAAATGACTTATTTTGTTTGCTTCTGTTTTCAAAACGGTAATAGATATATGAAATTTTCTTTTTTGTATTTTTTTTACCACAAAGATGATATTTTAGTTTCTGATAATTTAATTTATTATTTGTGTCCAAGAAAGTGATGAATTAATTTGTCAACTTTGTCAAATTTTGCCATTTTTGCCAATCTGACCATTCCTGGCAGGTTTTTCGGTAATTTTGCGATAACAAAAAAATGGTATAAAATCACAACGCATTGACCGATTTAAATTCTGTTTATTGTTTTTTGAAGCTTTCATAAAGCTTGATCATTTGCAATCATCAAATAACATGGGTTTGTTGTACTTATTTATGGTGTGCTATACCTACTCGTAAATTTAGCTATTGATTTCTTATGGTAAGGCCTAATAGCTTAAGTATTTTACTTCTGCGCTACAACCGAACCCTAACAAGATAATTCAGAGGTTTTGAAGTAGGGGGCATATAATGCCACTTTTGGTATCAAAAGATGCTCACGACAATATAAGTCAAATTTTTAAATAAATCTTAAAAACTATGAAAGTAATCGCAAAATCCGCCTAGCAGAAGGGGGGGGGGGGTCTTTTTTAGTTCAATATCATGACTTGGTGCGTCGGTTAATTATAATTCCCGTGTAAAGGTCTGAAAGGGTGGAATGGTAATTGTTTCCTTTTCTTTCTTCGATTAAAAACCGCCTTGGGGAATATAGAATGTAATAACTGCATTTTTTTATAAGTGGCTCACTTGCAACACGATGGCCGAGACTTTCAGGAAATCAAGCTACATCAATTTCAATAGCCTTTTGCGTCTTAATGAAATATGAGAACATGGACATGACATAATTACGCAGACCGAAATAGACTGCTGTCTAAAAGTAATACCAAAGGATATTAAATGCTAAGTTGGTTTCTTGAAAGTCTTTGTGACCTTGGTTTGGACTATCCGTATTTTCGATCTCTTTTGTTACTCACCTTTCCCGCAGATGTC
>JAVYIG010005082.1:130000-145100 GCA_035222895.1 Strongylocentrotus droebachiensis | reverse complement strand
TAGGACGGAAGTGTGTGATATTGAATTATGAAAACTGAAGCATTGTAGAAATGTTTCACTCTCTCTGTCTGTGTTTCGGGAGAGCTTGTTTTGGTCAACCCTCAGCATGTTCAGACTCTAATCATTATTATTTTATTTTTTTTCATTTTATTTTATTTATTTACTCATTCATTTTAAATCATTTATCCATTTATTCATTCATTTGTTCATTTTATTAGTATTCATTAATTCATTTCTCTGATTAAAAATGTATTTCGTTTATTCATTCATTTAAATATTTCTTTATTCGATTGATTATTGATCTATCTATTAATTGATAAATCTGTGTATGTATTTATTTATTCATCTATTCGTTTTATTCATCCATTCATTCATTTATTATTATATTTATTTATTTATTTTATTTATTTATTTATTTATTTATCTACTAATTCCTATGATATATTTCTTTGTTCCTTTATTCCTTTGTTCATTCATCTGTTCATTTATGCATATATCTACAGAACTGATGAACATTGGCGTACAAGGTGGGTTCACCTTGGTCGATCTGCAATGATCAAATTGACTTGTTTGTGATTGCATTTTGCAGCCCTCAATAATCTTTTTGCAAACTATATTACAATGATTGGGATTTCCCAAAGTAGAAATCATGAAATTTAAGGATTTCTCAAGAAAAAATTAGATAGTTATGCTAATAATATGATATGAAAACAATTATGACGACGATCGGAAGGAGAACAGTAAACACAGAAGTACAAGTATATATTTTATTTCCAAATCTCATCCTCTACAATGTTTTTAATTCACGCCTCTCTTTTTCTCGGTTGTCAGAATGTTGCGAGGGGAAACCTCTGAAGGTATTGCGTAATCAAAATGTCAATAGATTACGAAATTATAGTGAGAACGGTCTGGTTCAGTAGGCTATAATCTTCAAATTGGACATCCCTGGGTTCAAGACCCTAACATTGTCCTGAAGCCCTTTCATATGTGACAAATATCGAATCCCTACAAGTTGTAGGTCCAATAAAACTCATCTACAAATTTTTGTTTTATAGTTAATATGTTGACTAATTTCAGAATGATCGCGAAGACTTAAAACAAATCTGGGCCCTGAGCGTCATGCTTGACGAACCTAAGCGCTTTCCAAGAAGCCATCATTATTATCATCAAATTTCAAAGTTCAAATTTTTAATTTCATTTTCAACAAGAAAGATACACATTATAAACAATAAATAAATTACAAACAACATTTTTACAAAGTTATACAAAGGTAATTATACAAGTGTGCATGAAATTTTTTCTTTGCATAACAAAATCAAACTAAGGCATTTCAATAGCTGGTCGGTCATAATCGAAATGTGCGAACATGACAAAGGCATATAACGCAATCTGAACATGATTTCTGTGATAGCTTTTGGATCGTTATTCAGTTAATTACTTGAAAGTCCTTGCGAATGCGTTTTTAACAAATATGAAAAATGGACAAATATAAACAAAAAAGTAATTCGCGAACAGGATGTGAAACTGATGTGTAATGAAACGATAAAAAACGTTTTTATTTACATTTCAATATTTTAAATTACGTTCGATGGATTCGGATTCCATTAATCCCTATTAATCGTGGTTTTAATCCGTCCTCGTCGTAATTGAAGCATGCGCCCTCTTGTGTTGTATCAAACGTCTATTATGATTTGTAGTTCTATGTGTTTCCATGACGCAGCATTTATTTGTTAACACGAGAAACAAAGAGAAAACCAGCGAACATTATAAAATAGTGACGATGCAAGTCTGTTTTTATTACCCATTGTATCATTAAGGGCACCCACACGTCATGAATTATCAATTTCCATATTTTACAAAGTTTAAAAAAAAGTCCCTCCGTATTCAAACATTGCATTTTGACAGGAAAGTCCCAAGATGTACCGGAAAGAAAACTATGAGACAGAGACCATTCTCTCTCGCTATAATAATATATCGAAATATCAGGTTATAACAACAGTAAGACACTCAATGGGTTTTACGTTTTTGAGGAAAACAAATGCAATTACCTGAGTTTGGAGGAGAGAGAGGGGCAGAGGGCAGAGGGCAGAGGGAGAGAGAGAGAGAGAGAGAGAGAGAGAGAGAGAGATATAGGAGCGACAGATAAACAGAGAGAGAAAGAGAGAGAGAGAGAGAGAGAGAGAGAGAGAGAGAAAGATGCCGAGACAGAGAGAGAAATGGAGAGTAAGAGAGAGAAAATTGAATTGATATCTTTATTTATATACCGTTAGAATAAAGCCCAAACAGTTACAAGACTGATTTTCCATTTGTGCCGTGTGAAACAATTTTAAATACATCAACTAAACATATTATTTTATGATAAAGAGAGACAGAGAGACAGAGAGAGAGAGAGAGAGAGAGATAGAGAGAGAGAGACATAGAGAGAGAGAGAGACATAGAGAGAGAGAGAGACATAGAGAGAGACATAGAGAGAGAGAGAGACAGAGAGAGAGAGAGAGACATAGAGGGAGATAGGGGGGAGAGAGAAAGAGAGCAAGCTTCGGTTCAAAATAAATAGCAGACAGGACATCAGAGTCATTGCTCTATTTTTTAGCATTCGATTAAATTCCGGGGGCATCAAAAAACGATTACAAAGAAAAGGAAAGAAAGAAGAAAAGAGGGGGGAAAAGGAGCCCGCACCAATGTTTGACCTTGTCGTACGCGTACAAATGGATCCACTGCACGGCGTCGCTTCAAAGCTTTCAACCAATCACCGCGCTTGACGTGTCTCGCATAGACTACGGGGACCGGTAGAGGTGATTTAGGGGTTTCCCCGCAAATTGGCCCGTTTGCTACGCTATACAAAGTCGTGAGCAAATATCAACAGTCGATCTTTTTCATTACCGCTATTATACTGTCTGCATTTCTATGGCGGTTAAAGATGAAGGTGGGCTCTCGTCATGCGATGAAAATAATTTTTATGAAGAAGAAAAACAAAAACTGCCGAAAAAGCAATTCAGAAAGGTTGATAACAAGTATGGGTACATACACATTTTAGAATTATACCATACGATTGTACGGTGAAGATTTTGGAGTGGCCAAATGAAAAGAAATTGACGCAATCTTGCAGAACATTACACGCTACTCACATATATTTTGGTATGTGGGGACTATATACACATGAACTTTTTGGTCCAAGATTTTCAGCTATTTCACGATGTCGTATTGTGAGGGCCTTTTAGCAATCATTTTTGAGGAGATATATTTACTGTAAATATTCTTCCATATTGGCATACGAAGAATGAAAATTGTGTAAAGGCTGAGATTATTCTCCACTTTTTCTAGAAAGCAACCTTCTTTTAAAGCCGTTCTGCACTAGTTTTGCCATGAGGGATTAGACCTCCCTGCAAGGTCACTGACAGATGATTATCTCATCAAATCAGCTCTCAATTAACATAAGAAAAAGACGACCATGGGGGACCAACAGGCACCGATATAGAGGGCGCAAATAGCTATAAGTAGTGCAGTGGGCCTTTAAGTGCTCTGGGTCGATTTGACCGTAATCAATGAACGTTTGAAGATGAAAATGATTTGTTAGTAGGAAAGGGATCATTACAAGAAAGGATCGGTCTACCATAGGAAGTTTGAACGTTAATACAAAGATTAATCGGAGGCCCGATCTTGTTTCAGTTTCAGAAGTTTTTGGAAATCAATTAAGGTTACACACTGATCGCGGTGTAAAGGTTTTCATATTTTATTCTGCCTCTTCAAGAATATTCTATCCCGATTCGCTCGGATACAATCACATGACTGACATTAATTGCGAAATGTAAAGAAATTGCACTGTCCTCTCTGTATCTGTGTATCTCTATCTGTCTGCCTTTTTTGTCTGTCTCTCTCTCTCTCACTCACTCTCTCTCCCTCTCTCTCTCTCTCTCTCTCTCTCTCTCTCTCTCACTCTCTTTCTCTGCTCCCTCTCTCTCTCTAACTCTCTCTCCCCCCGCGCGCTCACTCTCTCTCTCTCTCTCTCTCTATTAATTTTTATATATTTAACTATCTCTTTCTCTCTGTCCATCTCCCCCATAAAAGATGCAATAAGAAGTAAAACAAAATCCCAGATACACACAGCCCTTTCACTTTCTCTTTCCTTATATCTCTCTTTCTTTCTCTGTCTCTCTCTCTCTCTCTCTCTCTTTCCCATCTCTATTTCTCCATCTATGCTCCCTCAAAATACAAAATACCCCTCAATAATCATGAATCGTAAAAGTATGATGCCATTAAACTAACTAGAACCTCCCATCAACAGGTTTATTTATTTATTCATTTATTTCTAATATTTATACAGGGCGGCACATTTCACAAATTCAAAAAAGTTACTCAACATGCAAATAGTAGACACACAAAAGTCCCAAATAAAGCCAATTTTCAACCACATAACCACATTTCATGGTTCTATATAATTATAATGCGTTTTCGCCCAATGCATTGGCAAATATAAATATTTTTTGTGTAAATATGAATATTTGCTCTGGATACATATAAAATTTTCACTCTATTTAAAGGTAAAGTTGATTTCTGGTCATGCGATTTGCATTGTGAAAGAAGCGGTGTGGAATCGATCAGAAAAGATTGATCATCTAGTATATAGTATTGGTGTGTACTGCAAGGTTCTGGAATCATCAAAATGATAAAGAAATTTGGCCCACTCTTGGTAAAGTTATAAGCACTGTACACATAAAGATGTATATGGGACTACATGAACACGTGGCATAAAAATCCGTCCCGATTTCAATGCTGTTACATGCCATATTTAGCATATGAAGGTATTTGAAGAGCCATGCTTTTCAGGGAACATGTTTTATCTGATGTTTTTTCCACACTTGCATAATACAATGATAACGCTCCCAAAGTATTGCTCACCTCTACCAAGAACTCAACCTTATATTTAAGCCAGTCAAAGGCTATCTTGTAGTGGGAACGGAGGGCCTAAATGAAGATGAGGTAACCGATTCTCAAAATTTCAAGAATTCAAAGAATATTCCATTACAAGTCATGTCTCAATATGATTGCATATGGCGTCTAAAGTGTGTGAGAGAGAGAGAGAGAGAGAGACAGACAGACAGATAGAGAGGGATAGAGAGAGAGAGAGAGAGAGAGAGAGAAAGTACGGTGGAAGAGATTATCAAAGAAAGAATAATGGATATTCGCGCATATACTGTCTTGACAGCGTTATACCTACTTGAGTTGGCAAATATAGTTTCCGGTTTTATGCAGACGAGTACATGCCAGTAATGCTATATCGATGATAATCACTGGAACTGATGGGTGGGGGTGCCTTGGGGGGGGGGGAGGAGCTCCCCTCAAATAAAATTTAGACGGCTTAGTTTATTTCTAATTCGATTTACAAATTTTGCTTAAATTACAAGATTTCTCGTTTGTTTTTTCGCCCCCGGCCCCCCCCCCCCCCCTCCCCTCCCCAAAATAAAAAGTTTTTACTCATTACGCCACTGATGATTATGATATCATATTTCTATAGTGTGAAGATGCCTTTTATTCCAAGTCCTATATTCTGCGCTCTGGGGCATTATCGTACATCATAACTGGGTAGTAAAGTATCGCTCTTAACCGCAATATTGTTTTGCTCTGTGGCTTTACGGTTGTAAATGCCTGCGTTGCCCAGTTTCTTCGATGTCATCGGATTTTGAGGGTCTGAAGGATCGACTTTTCAAAACTAACTCTGCTGATTTTACAAAGACATTCGTATATCGTGCTGATGAGATATAACCACTTCTGTAAGGTAAGCCGAAGTTGAATCTTTTCGCTTATTTCAAGTTGATGAATTCGTCATTTTCCCCTACTGATCATGTAAAACAATGTATTAACATCTGTTAAAAAAGGACAAGTTTTAATGAAATAGTTCGGTTCATTTTTTAAGTACTAATTGGCTTCTCCTGTGTAAAAAAACACAGTTGATATGATTACAAAAGCTATGGAAAAATAAAGCACAAGCAAAAACAAAGCAAAAACAACAAAACTGACAAAACATGATGTATACTGGAGATGACAGCACTTCGAGAAAGTTTCTGCATACACCATGTAAGCATAAGAGGAACAGGAGTGTGGCCTAAGTTAGTTCCTTGCGGGATTCCCAATTTTCGTCATCAAATTGCAGAACTGCGTGAATTATTAATTTGTAAATTGAAACCTTTGCAAGCAGTAATTCTTAATCCAAACGAATCCAATACCTCTTTTGCTGACGGGTCATACTTGAATGATATTTAAGAAGGAATTAATGTTTCGTCGATGAATGAAAATGCAACCTAAATGCACGACTTAATGAATCAATAATAAGGTATTAAGTAGGCCTAAATAACAAAATAACGATTGATTAAATGTATTAATGCGGCCTGCCATGAACGTAGAATTGAATGAATTAAATCAAAAATTATAAAGTGAATGAACGAGCGAAGTAAAAGATAATACATTAGTGAATGAAAGAAAAATGAACGGAAGAAAAAAATATGACGGTAAAATAATAAACAACTTTTAAAATTACGCACACAAGTTTTTCCAAATGTAAATAATGTGTTATTTGCATTATCTGAAACAAAATTGTACCTTTTTATACAATTAAGGTATGCATTTTGCCAACCACAACTGCTAACAAAACATGCTCTAATGATTAATTCTTAACATTACATCAAGCAAACATGGATGAATTGGACCTTCAATTCATTAAACAATGATATCTACAAATACATTTACAGACTCTGAGCTAAATATATGCTGCTTTACGAGTGAATATTCGCCGAATGCATAACTGGGTCTCTGTTTTGAGGACACCCAGTTGCGTTGTATAGTAAACGACCTTAAAGTTATTTTGTTTCATTTCTAGGGAATCGTGAAACACGATATAAAAGTCCGCAATCGAACGCGATCTTGCTGGTACATAATAATGTTGATATTCTGATTTTAAAGGGGAAGTCCACCCTGAAATTAGGTTAGTTTTTAATAGGAGTAGAAAATGAGAGAAACAAGTCAGTGAAAGTTTGAGCAAATTCCGATTAAAAATAAGGAAGTTAGGATTTTTGAAGTTGTGATCAATCAAACACAAATTGGCAACTCTATGACGTATCATGCGAGCTCAACTTCCATTTGCTCAGTACTAAAAAAATCTAAAATTTTCATTTTCCCTCAAGAAAAATTTCAACCATACATGCACCCTAAATATAATAATTGCAAATATGTTTCTATACTCCCTCTGCAAGGAACAAATATATATTCCGTCATCAATAACAAAGAAAACATGATTTTATGGAATATTATGCACAAAGCAAATGAAGGAGAGCTCGTATGATAAGTCACAGAGTTGCCAATTTGTATTTGATTGATCACAACTTCAAATAATTCATAACTTTTCTTATTTTCATTCAGAATTTGCTCAAACTTTCACTCACCTGATTTTCTTATTATTCTGCCTCTATCGAAAACAAACTTGTTTTTGGGGTGTGGACTTTCCCTTTAAGCGATGTCGAGCTCCAGATGGACGTCATAATGGGGGAGGGGTTGGGAGAGGGCCTGTGTATATAGGGGAATAGGTGCTTGATAACGCCTTATATGTCACAACATGGACCTAACTCAAATGGTTATAGCGAGCTGTTTTTTAGTGCCTGTGGTAAGATACTCCACCCCATTCTACATGTTCCTATATTTACAACAACACAAAAAATACAACAATATTGACGCCCTGGCCTCATTTTGAATAGGCCCTACATCATAAGCCTATAATCTACTTAGTGAAAACTAGACAGCGTATTTAGGCATGCAGGCATATTCGCCCATCATTATATGGGTATCATGAATGGATTCACATTACAATAAGGCCATGTAATGATCTCGCATGATAAAGTGATCTAAACGAAACCCCAACAACCATTCATCATTTACTTTGGCGGGTTTAGGTAATTGATACAGATGAAATGGGGGGGTCCCTTAAAGGGGGGTGTAGCATGGCAAATACACGTAGTCTCGTTTATGCTACACCCCCTTTAAGACGTACGGTATTTACAAGACTATAACAGATGGAGAATTTATTGTCACCCTAATTATACCATCATCCCCACTCTCCTTTATACTACTTAGTACATTTCAATGCCACTCAAAGTAATATTAATTTTCTTTCATTTTATTGAATGGTCCATTACATTGAGTACTTACATAGATATATAAATAGTTTTGAAGAGCGTTTTTTGATGAAAATTACCACAACTACTAATTCCACTGTATGTAATCAATGTTTTATATTATCTTTGTTTGTTTTATCGAGTCATTTATAAGTTTCCTTCCTTTTTCAATCCACCGGGGAGGGGAGGGGCGATAGATTTAACATTCTGTAATTAGCAAGAGAATAAAAGTCATCACATTTAGGGGGTGTTTTGGAGTCTACAAATATACCCATCGGGGGCACAATTAAGGGGCACGTTTTTAAAAACATAACTATTTAACTAACGGCACTCTGACCACAAGCGTTTGCTTTTTAAGAGTAGTTACCACCTTTAAATTATTTTCACTGAACATGATCACAGTTATTTCCGAAAAAAAAATTAATCTAAGGGGCAAGTTCAATGCTATGTCGTATATCCTATATAAATCATGTTGGGATTTCATAATACCTTATAGTCACGTTCGCACAAAGATAATTGGAATTGTCTTAGGTTGATTTTTCAAAAGGAGTTCTTGAAGTGTTCGTAGTTGGGTGGTTCGATCCCCGACATGGCACTAATGTCCTTTAGCAAGGCATTAATCTTCATTTGCCACTATATACCCAAGAGAGAAATGGGGACCTGGTAGGATGACGAAAGCATTTGTGAAAGTAATTGCCTATGCCCTCACGGTGACCATATGATAGGAATACTCCACAGGGAGTGGAGATGGTGCACATTGTGCGTGAATGAATCCGATGACCGGGATAATAATATTTGTAAAGCGCTTAGAGACGATATACCGTATTAAGCGCTATATAAATCCAAATTATCATTATTGTGTACTCATCATTCGTAACATTTGGGAAATAAATGTTTACTTAAAGCGAAATGACAAAAATGAAAAAGTGAGGTATGCAATATTCAATTATATCGGGGGCATGTTGCCCCCATGTCCCCCCCCCCCCCTGTTACCGCCAATCCATCCATTTCATTCAACCGCTTGTATATCTCAAGTACATGCTGGACGCTAAATTCAATAACCACAATGCTTCAGATTCAATGGGCAACGCGATATTAAAGAAACAGAAAGTGATACTAAGATCAATTTCTGATCAGATTCAAATGAAAGTATAGTGACGGGACATAAAGAGGGATTACAGATATAATTCATACACATATAGGTCTTAGGTTGATTTTTCAAAAGGAGTTCTTGAAGTGTCGTAGTTGGGTGGTTCGATCCCCGACATGGCACTAATGTCCCTTTAGCAAGGCATTAATCTTCATTTGCCACTATATACCCAAGAGAGAAATGGGGACCTGGTAGGATGACGAAAGCATTTGTGAAAGTAATTGCCTATGCCCTCACGGTGACCATATGATAGGAATACTCCACAGGGAGTGGAGATGGTGCACATTGTGCGTGAATGAATCCGATGACCGGGATAATAATATTTGTAAAGCGCTTAGAGACGATATACCGTATTAAGCGCTATATAAATCCAAATTATCATTATTGTGTACTCATCATTCGTAACATTTGGGAAATAAATGTTTACTTAAAGCGAAATGACAAAAATGAAAAAGTGAGGTATGCAATATTCAATTATATCGGGGGCATGTGCCCCATGTCTCCCCCCCCCCCCCCCCCGCCAATCCATCCATTTCATTCAACCGCTTGTATATCTCAAGTACATGCTGGCCGCTAAATTCAATAACCACAACGCTTCAAATTCAATGGGCAACGCGATATTAAAGAAACAGAAAGTGATACTTAGATCAATTTCTGATCAGATTCAAATGAAAGTATAGTGACGGGACATAAAGAGGGATTACAGATATAATTCATACACATATAGGTCTTAGGTCATTCACTACGTTGTAGGCTGTAAAATAAATTGTAAACAAATAACCAAATGAGACTTGTTACCTAGAATAATAAATCAAATGTGATTAAAAAGCAAAATGTTTATTGACAAAAGGCATTAGGGCAAAATCATGTCAAAGGAAAATTACGTTAAATACGCAATTCAAGATCTTTGTTATGTAGAATGGTGTAAGAGAAGGCGACCGGGACGTTTTAAACGCATTTACTTATCTCTTTCTGCTGCTTTTATAAATAAATAAGTTTTGTGCTGGATATATTTACCAATATAGGCTTCCCAATAGTCAGAACAAGAACTGTAACTCTCTAAATTGTCAATTTTGAATTAAATCATAATATCTAACAGATTTTCTAAAAAGTAAGGGTACAATTCTGATAAGAAAACTGCCCCTGATAACTGACCCTAAAAGGGAGATTTCGTTGTTGGAGTTTTTCACGATGGTTTCGTTAAGCAGGGATAGATTTACAGGAGAGGAGTTTTCCGGGTATACTTGTCCGGTGACATTTTGTCCGGGAGAGTACTCGTCCGGGGAAAGTTGTCTTGGTTTTTTTTCGCTCGGGGGTAGGTGTCCTAAAACGGTAATAATACGCTTTGAAAATACATTGATTACGCGTTAATTATAATGCCTTTGTTACACTGGCTCACATAATTTTTTGTTGTTGGTGAAATGTTAGAGCACCGTAATGGCAGCACAGCTAAACCGGGGTAATAGTCTCCATGTTTGGAAGCGCTAAGTGATTGTAATAAGCGCTATATAAAAGCTGAGTATTATTATTTATAATTATTAAATGAGCTTTGAACCCAGGGCCTGCGGGATGAAAAAAACATATCGAACCACTGGGCCATCGGTGAGTGCAGTGCGAAAGAGATGTTCCCAGTATGTGTATCTATCAATGTCTTTGGTGTATTGGTAGCTTTGAGGCTCCATTCTTTCTCGTTTTTACCGTGCTATATTTCATCAAGATCATTATCATTAGTCAATGGACCAATGAACCATTCTCTCCCTATGAATAGCTCATCCAGGGCATCTAGTTCCCACGCACAGTGGGAAACAGGCTTTATAGATCCAGAGTGAGGGCATTGACACCCTAAGGGGGGGGGATGACACCAGGCTTATCTGATATACGTGGGAATAAATAATGATAATAATAATAATAATAATATTGGATTCTTAAATAGCGCACGTATCGACCTTGCAAGGTCCTCAATGCGCTCCAACATTACCCGGCTTTGCTAGGCTGCCGATTTCGACGCTCACAGCATTTTAAGGAATTAATTCCTTCCTACCGGTACCCATTTTACACCTGGGTGGAGAGTGACAAGTGTAGATTGATGTCTTGCCAAAGGACATTAGTGCCGTGGCGGGACTCGAACCGCGGACCCTGTGATAAACAGATATGGAGATGCAAAACACTTCGATGAAACTGAAATTATATTTAGCTAGGGGTGGAAAGGGCGGGTGGTGTAGTTCCTGGGAATAATGTTGTTATCAATGCTTTTATATATTATGTACGCACCCTGTTTCATGGATTTTGTTTATATATTCATCGTTATTATTGATTGATTAATCAATTTATTGTAGTAATTTTGGGACCCAGAGTAAGATCAAATTGATTTTATCGGTTGATCTGAAGCGACTTGATCTTCATTTCAATTTTAATATTTCATTTGTCTAGAATAGTTCTTGTAAAATATTTAAGTGTTTTGTTTCTTCAAGTGTTATGATATTTGTATTTCATATTTCATGATCGAAAATGAAACCAAACCAAACCAGGCAGCTATCATATTACTTTCTCGTTATCCCCCCTCCCCCTCTCCACTCCTCCTTTTCTCTGTTCACCCTCTTTTCTCTCCTTTTCTCCCCCATTCGATTGGAGGAGGGGCACGTACCCTTACACCCTTCCCTAAGCCATTGCCCACGCATGGCTGGCTTATTTTCTGGTTTTTCATACACGTAGCGCTTGGCAAATAATGTATGCATTCTGCCAACCACAAGTATACATAAATATAGTATCTGGGATTGCTAAAAATACATGCTTTCATGATTCCATTCATAACATCATACCATAAAAAATGGTTGCCTTTGTATAAGTATCCGACAGACCGTTTTTTAGAATACATTGAATTTAATTGAATTGAATTTATTTTCTTCTGCAACATACATATCAAATTACCTTTCAGCATGTTACAATATTTTGTTGAACGTGTACACAATATGGTAATAATAGAAATGTTCACATTGAAACAAAAAACGGTAACTGATAAAACTCTACACTTGCTTCATAGCGTGATAGCCCGTAGTAGGGGTGTGTGTTTGTGTGTATGTGTGTGTGTGTGTGGGGGGGGGGGGGGGAGAGGTTCGATGATAAAGATGAAACAAAAATGAAGAACATGTTATGCATTATCGGGAGAATCTAACTTTATAACATGAATACGGAGAAATTCTTCTGGAAAATTATTTAAAATTCCTCCACCCAATAAAATGCAAACCTACTGCGGAACTAATTTCAACCCCCCTCCCCCACACACACACACACACACCCCTCTAAAATAGTATGTAAGTGTTTAAAGTGCCTTTTTACGTTTATTGGATGAAAACAGATAATATAATAGTATACCTAAACATTTGAATTTGCCTTGACGGATTTAATACCTTTCAGGTTCGCTGTTACTGCACCATTCTATATGTATTGCGAAACGGTTATTCATACGGAACATCTAGATATACATTTGCACTTGGTCGGTTAATGTCACCCGGTGAAATCTTAACCAACTGTATTTACAAAGAGCAGATTATTCTGGGGTAAAGAATACGAACATGTTTGACTTTTATCCCTTAATCTCTGTCTTGGTTTGTATTCCGGCATTCCTGACACGGTTTAGATCAATATTGGAAGTCTGCTACTACTGCGTGGGCTGTTTTAAAGATAAAGTTGAGTTCTAGGGGGCATTTCACAAAGCCTTTCTTCAATGACAAACGACAAAATTCAGTGACAAATCTGCTGATAACCAATCAGAAGCAAGGATTTCAGTAGCTTATAACAAAAACTGTCATTTGTCACTGATGATAAGTTTTGTGAAATGCCCCCCTGGTCATGTGAATGCATTGTAAAAGATGTAAAAGGTGGTTTGAAAGTTATTAAAAAAAGTTCGATCATGTATCAGATAAAGTATTGGTGTAAGTTGTGTGGTTTTGGAATCATCAAAATGATATGAAATTGGCCCAGTTTGCTAAAGGTCGCATGCACTGTACACAGAAATGTATATACGGGACTGAACAAATATGTTGCAAGGAAGTTGTGGTCCATGCACAACCTTTATTACTTGTAATATTTCGAATATGCGCGTTCATTTGGATTGCAATTCTTTTCAGGGGACGTTTTTGTATATGATATTCTTCTACGCTAACATAAAAAGAATAACAAAGGTTCACAATTTATTGCTTTCACCTTTCCCAGAACTCAATCTGCTCTTTAAAAGGTAAGTCCAAAGTACATTGTAGTACCTATACTAAATCAAATATTGTGTATTTTGTACTGTGTGTTTATTAGAAATTGACGGCCCTACTGTTATTCATACCCTTACAAAGTTTTGTAATTTATGAAGTTTGTGAACAAATTGATTTGTATATACCGATTTATTTTTCTTGAGAATATGACATGTTGAAGCTTACAAACGGAGGCGCGATAGCTCAGTCGGTAGAGCAGTGGTCTCGTAATCCGGTAACCCGGGTTCGAAACCAAGTCGATGCGCTAGTGCCCTTTGGTAAGGCATTAATCCTCATTACCAGGTCCCTCGGAGAGGACCTAAAGCCGTCGGCCGTCTGGATGCTTACTAACAAGCATTTAGGCTTTCTTAGCAGTCAGGTAAAAATAACCACCTTCAACATTATTATCAACCTCTAAAAGTATTATACAAAGGCCCTGATTCAACCGGTCGGACTTTAAGGGCAAGTTTAGGGTAAGAGTTAGGATTGCAACTGGGTTTAAGTTTAAGTATACTGGTATAGTGTTTGGTCCAAGGTTGAAGGAATTTCGTTAGTGCAGGAGCATTGTCGCAGGAGAAAAAGTCGAACAACCGTTAGTATACAGCCCGATGAGATCAACATTTTTCTATATTTCTTCGTATTGTGGGCTGTCGACCCCGAGGCCGTCGGTCACTTAGAGACCTTTTAGTACTTCCAAGAGTAACTGTCTTCTTGGTACTTCCCTCTATTCACTCACTGGCACGATGCACAGTACAGAGAAGACGCGCTAGCTCAAAATGATAGAGCAGTGGTCTCGTAATCCGGTGACCCGGCATTAACCCTCATTACCAGGTCCCTCGGATTTATGCATTTATGCTTTCTTAGCAGCCAGGTAAAATAACCCCCACATTATCTTTGTATCAACTATACTACGAAACCTCCACCTACACAAAAAGCGTGGGAATAAAGAGAATAAACTATTCCTAGAGAAGAAACTGAAATAATCTCAAATTATATAATCTCATATTATATCATATCATATTATATCGTACCATATCATCACATTTGTGGCCTTTGTTACGTCTTCGTGGAAACTGGTATTTATCTCTTAAAGTGCTTTCAACGAAATTAGAAGTTGGTTTCGTGTACTTATACAAGCAGATGAGAAGTTGGAAGAAGAAGATGAGAAGTGGAAAGAACTGAGGGGTGTTTCACACAACTTGTCATCAGTGACATGACAGTTATGTTATAAGCTAGTGAAATCCTTGCTTATGATTGGTTATCATCAGATTTTGTCACCGATTTGTGTCATTTGTCATTGAAAAAAGGCTTTGTGAAACGAGTCCCTGTGCTTATTGATTGATTTATCCCGTGTAACGTGCCCCCCCCCCCCCCCCCACTCAGTGTTATTTTAGGGTACGCATATGCGTGTTCCCTCCTTTTGAAAACACTCCCTAAGTCCGGTGTGTAAAGTCAATGTTGACAATTGTGACTTTGGTGCGTGAAAAGTACCCCTTTACCGGACATTTTGGTAACACGCATGCGGTCATTTCGACCCCGGAGTTGGG